>JAWWEQ010050743.1:0-11097 GCA_035583055.1 Torymus tubicola
TTTAGAGTTATAGGTATCTCAGAATCCTGAGGTGTTAGACTAAAATTAAGGTAATATTTGAGATCAGCACATCAAAACACATAAGAATATGATAGTCAGTGCTCTGGGTTTGACCACTTTCTTTTTTTTGTGTGGCTGTATAATCAAATTAAATATTACCGGTGATATAAGATCACCCTGCTTCACGCTTCTCGTTACTTTAATTGGCTCCGATGACCAGTGCTGCTGGCGAAAGGTCTATGATGGCACTGTGCTACACGCTGCTGAAGGCCTTCGTGAAATCTATCGTTGACACATAAGTTGACTTAATGTTTAGTACCAACTTCGCAAGAGGGCGTCGAGGAGCACCGTGTTTTCCCGGCAACCATCCATCCCAGCTGAAAAGGTTCTCTGCTGATCATCCATCTCAATCGTCTACTCTTCATGCTAGAATTGCGTGGATGACTCTAGTGAGGACGAAGGAGATGGAGATCAGTATAAAGTCTGCAGGCAGAGTGGTTTGAGATTTCTTGAGCATGAAGATGGTCCTTGATGCCGACAGATGTTTTGGCAGTCTTTCGCTCGAGAGAATAAGATTAAATATCTGAGTGTATGTACTTTGGTTTATCCTCCTGCAGCCTAAGTGGCCGAGCAAGAGCCTTTCTACCTCAGTCCATACCTCACATAACCTCATACCTATTTTTTTGAAGTGATACGAACCCCCGAGCGTACCGTTAGAGGTGCTACGTTGGTCACATGCCTCACCCGGCAACATGAATATGTTGTAGGTATTTATGGCACATTCCGTAGGCTTAAAAGCCGAAAATGTACTGCGGTCACCCATCCACGTAGTAATCATGCCCAGCACTGCTTAACTTCGGTGATCGGCCGAGGTGCAGTTCTGCTACCCCTCCAAACTACCGGTCAGATTAAATATCTGAGTGATTATGCCAAGAGGGATGGCTCGGAACTGACGAGCCATTAGACCATCAGACCCTGGTGAGATGGCCAGAGATGGTCATGCTGCTCGGATTTCCTCCGGTATAATTGACCCCGAAATGGAATCCTGAATGGAGAGCTGCCTGCATTTCGGCGTAATGTTGGTTGGCCGCTGTGTAAAGACAGTAGGCCAGTATAATTTCATCACTGCTCTGGCGAATTTTTTCGCATTTTCGACGTCACCCAGAGTGCCTTATCGTAGCAGCATATTTTCTGCGCCTGGCATTGGCGATGGCATGGCAGGCATTCTCACCTGATGCTGAACTGTTGGAGATGCTCGATTGATGGTTATATCTTCAATCGAGGAAAATTCAGAAAACTTCGGTCAATTGAAGCGAGGATTCGAACCCACGAACCTAGAATCATGAAGCAAACTCTCTATCACTGAGCCGAAGCTTCTCTTAAGTGCGAACCAATTATTTGCGGAATAATTCTTGCGTGCGTGCATTTCAGTCTCGCGGCATGACTCTACCGGCAGTGCGTGCCGGCATCGCCAAAGTCTCGGCCTATGCGGTTCTCCTTTGAGCTATTTGTTTAATAAACTTTATTTATTATTTAGCGTCTCCGATCCGTGCAAGCTTATCGAATACCGCACTCTACTCATTACAGCTGTAGTTCACCGAGGGTAATTCCTCCTGGAGGAACAAAAGTAACAGGAGAATGGGGTTATTTTAAACTGCTGATTCTAAATAATCAGTGTTGTATGGGAGAACCTGCTGCTATAGATAAGGCTAGCTAATAGCCAGCAGTTGAAAGTTCCCGTGCAGAAATGGGTTACAGTGACAGACGGCAGCGCCAGCTCCAGGGGCAAGAAGCTGCTCTAACGGAAGGGGGCTTTGACGATAGAAGACTGGCCCAAATGTTCCAAACCTGTGTCACTGAGTCAACCAATGACCAATAGGTTAAATATCCAGGGAGATTTAAGGGGTAGGTCATTCTGGTTTATCACTTTTGAAAATTGATTTTTTACTACATTTTTTGAAAGTACATGTATGTAAAAGTATTGTGTAAATAGTTTAGAACGATAGGAGATGTCTAAGTATATTATTCTGCGAGTTATATATTGCTTTATTTACTACCTAAGCGTTTTTGGCTACCCCGTCTTTTCTCTAATCTACTTAACTCCTTTTATTAATTCAAACAGCTGCTCATATGTAAATCGTGTTTATTTTCGGTGTTTACTATTATTTATATGTATATTTTCGTCTTAGATTTGAACCTTTGCAGTTAAATTTTAAACGTCGAGTGCCTAAGTAACTTTTCGTTATGGACAAAAAAGAAAGGCAAATTTAGTGCACTCGTCTAGGTAGATAGGGTGAAAAGCGAAAGCTTCACGGCAATCGATTTAGCACCGAGCAAAGCAATCAATCTACAAGTAAATCAGATAACAAATTTGAAAAATCAAAAGATACAATTTTCGATGTACCTGTCGATCAAGTGTCTGTTTACAGCATAATGAATTATTTTCTTGTTTTTTTTTGAGCGCTTGTGCAATATACTAAATACGGACAAAATACATTGTGTCTGAAAAATACATACAGAACTCAGTAACTCTGCATATTATGGAATCATTGTTTGAACCTTGATCGCTGTCGATGCTATTTTCGATGTAATGTCGTGCAAAAATGTTGCCAAAGAAAAATCAGAAAATTAATAAAAAGAAAAACCAGAGAATATTTTAACGGTTTCGGGTAATGGCTCTCGGGTGAAAAGAGGTTTTGCTTCTCTGGTAAAAATTGTTTCACTAATTTTTAAACACATTGGAAAAACGTCGACGTTGCAATAAGATTAAGCTACTGCAAGTCGTGTGAGAGGTGGAAAGAAAGCTTAGAATGAAAAACATAAAAAAAATTGTAGTACAAATCATTAAGGTAGTGCTGAAAAGATGCAAATTGATGGTGTTGTTGAAATGTTTCTTCGATGGCTAGAAAAATTTTCTGTGAAGCATGGTTACTACATTGGCGATGGAGATTCTAAAACACTGAAAATACTATTCAACTATACACTATAAAACTCCTGAAAAAAATTGTCGAATAATTACGGATTAGCTGTCCAATAGGATTGGGATTCGATAGAAAAGATGAGGAATGAAATTTGTGCAGGATATTATCATAAAATATCCACTAATGCTAACCCACAGCATTCATACTGCTTGGTCAATTGGTGCAAATATCTCCAAGCTAAAACAGCCGAGACTCTTGAAACTTATATATGTCCAAGAAGTTTTGAAGCCAATTTATGAAGATGAGACCAAAATGGAGTTGCTTCAAAGGTAGTAGTTTGGTGGTCAGACACAAAATAAGAATGAAAGTTTCAATAGCTGCGTGAGGAATATGGTATCTAAACGCATATATAATGTCAAAAAAATAGTTTGAATCGACTGCATAATAGTAGCCTGCATTTATAATGAAGGAACTGATCCACTGCTAAAAATAATTCAAGTACAAGCGTAGCTAACCGATGCAGCTCTGAATGTTCGAAACAGGCTAGGACAAAACGAAAATTAGCTAGAGTAAAAGAATATGAACATTTTGAAGAAAAAAAAGACATTTTGTATGGTGGTAGCATCTCTGATTAGTTATAGGTAAGACTTTTTTTATGATTTTTCATTAAAAAAAATATAAACGCGTTTTTCTCAAAACAACGTTTTTTTGGTTGGCGGCGGTGATTTCTCCAGAACGACTAAACCGATTCTTATGAACGTTTAACCTCATATTCTAAACACTTATAGCTTTTTTTAATGTCCGCGATTATGTTATTTATTCATAAATATAAATAATTGTAGAATACGCGATAGCCACAGTCATACTGAATCAAAAGATTTTTGTTTTTATCTGTTTCAGATAAGCCGTTAACGAAGTATCGACATCGTCAGCAGCACACCTATTTTTCCAGAAGTTGCGTTTGCCCGCTATTTTTGCATATAAAATGTGCTACTAAAAAATTTTATTTTTATATATTTTAAAGCTGTTGTTATGAAGCTTGATAAATGTTATTTCAATATGAATAATTTTGTTATTGTTTTGGACATTTTTTCTCTATCAACACTCAGCTGTTCATCTCTAAAAATCTTCTCTCACCATCTTGCGCTAACTACCTTTATTCTCCATCGTTAGGAGAGAGATGCACCAAAATTTACTGGACCTAGACCCCTAGTCCAATAACTGAGCTACGGTCGCAAAATGATGATCAGGCTAATGCATTCATTTCATTAATTAAAATTAAAACATCAAAAGTTAATGATATAGTCTCAATTGTGTTTTATACTTGTTTTCAAGGCGTTATCACACGCTCTGATGAGTTAATGGGGCAAGCCTTGGTTAAAGCCTGAAAACGACATTTTAGTACAATTAATCAGGTAATTTTTTTTTTTTTAATCTATATAGAAAAATAATTTTATAACTCAAAAGTATACATAAAAAACAACATTAACCACCTCCAGGGCTCCTATATTTAGATTTATAAGTGCAAATCTGAGATCCGTTTAACCCGGTCAGATCAGGCTCAAGATCAGGTTAAGATAGAATCCAGAAAATCCATTGCAAACAAAGTAAACCAGCATATTTACATGTTTTTTGGGCCCGTCGAATCCGCATCTCGCGTCGGAGTCATCAGATTGGCTCTACTTTTTTTGGAAATCAGCAAAAATGCTTAAAAATTCAGGTATTTCGTGTACTACGTTATATGATTTAAAAAAATACAAAACTCTTATGTGACGCCGATCAGAACACATAAGCTATATGATTTTGTGCTCGCTGAATCCAAGTTTCGTGTAGAAATCATCAAATTGACTAAATTTTTTTTAGAATTGAGCAGAAATGCTCAAAAATTCAGGTATTTCGTATAGTTAACTATATGATTTCCTTAAAACAATACTAGGTTCTCAAACTCGCGAATCCCAATTTCACACCGTTTTTAATGCTTTAAGTTTTAGACATCAGCATGCATTTTTATATTTATAACGTCCTTCGTTTTAGCGTCTTTTTTAATTCAAAGGATCGTCTTAGCGGATCTCTTTTACGTTTCCTTCTTTTTTGAACAACCTTTCTTTTCAGACACCAGGAAAAACGGCCATCATGTTTACGTCCTATCTCCCTTGGTGTGAAATTGGGATTTGCGAGTTTCGGGTGGCGAACATAGGATTGCTTTAAGGAAATCATATAGTTTACTATACGAAATACTTGAATTTTTCAGCATTTCGGCTGATTTCCAAAAAATTTGAGCCAATCTGATGACTCCGACGCGAGATGCGGATTCGACGGGCCCAAAAACATGTAAATATGCTGGTTTACTTTTTCTGCAATAGATTTTCTCGATTCGACCTTGTTCTGACCTTGAGCCTGATCTGACCGGGTCAAACGGACCTCAGATTCGGATTCAGCGGACCAAAATACGTATAGTAAAGGTGGTCTGGTCACCGGCCCAACATACTTTGCTTTTGTGGGCCTGTTATTGTTTAGCACCTCAGGGTAGGTAACGCTAGTCTGAAAAAATTTTACCACATGAATCAGAAAGTGAGGAGCATCTTGTTTATATATATGTACACAAAATTAGTCAAGCAGATATTGAAAAAGTTGAATTTTTTATTTAATATACATAATATCTATAATTTTTTAATAAATTTTCTAATTTTTTATAAATCTTCTAATTTTTTAATGAATTTTCTAATTTTTTCACATATACACCAATTAATTGTAGATCTATTTCCAAAATCTGCTCCACTCATTTTGTATAAATATGTATCAGAACTACCCAAAATTCTCATTGAAATTGTTGAAGTATTCCATAGCAGTGTTACGTGCCCTACCTGAAAATTATTAAAAAATTAATTTTCACATAATTGACCTTAAAGTTTGCAAACAAGTTTTGTATACTTGTCTCCTTTACTGTGTTTATTATTAGTTCCTGGCAGCTTCTACATATAATAAGTAGATATTGAAAAGTATTTGATATTTTATACGCAAGGATTTTTATGACAGAAGTGTTGTGTTCCATCAAATCATAACAATGTTTATAGAGAAGTTAGAGCTGAAAAATTAAAGAAAAAACACCACTATTAATAAATGTATTATCTAGTCCTTATCTAGTGCAAAAATACATGAATTACTTATTTTTTTTCATCAAGTAGAAGTGAAAAAGTAAACCTCAGTGAAATAAGCTCAAAGTGTGTATTCGTTTGTTCTCAAGTACAACAATGATTTTATTAATATGTAAAGCAAATTACAGTGATTTAAATGTGATTTAGTGTTAATGTTTGATCTAAATAAATTAATTTTAAAAACTTACTGATATAAATGTGCACCACTGAAGTTTCTGCAACAGTCTCACACGTATCACTAAAAATTTTATTGATCTTTTCGTAATTGCTGTGTGATACTGGCTGTAGTAAATCCATGAGTCGACAACAAGTAGATAATCCAGCAGTCCTTGTCCAAGTGCACGTAAAGCCAATGCAGATCTCCTATTGACTTTATAAGCATTTGCTTTGCACCCCGCAAGATGCCATGAATTAACTGTTGTATTTTTTTGGCACTTTTTGCATGTTATTGCAATCTTGAAACCAATTCCTCTCGTATCAATTTCAGAAAATTTGAGTTTTCAGCATACAACTTCTTTCAATGTAGTGAATAAAATACTAACATCAATTATTCTAAGAATTGTTGTACTTGTTTCAATTTCAACATCTTTCACTTTTCCAATGAAGGAGCTTTTAAGTACTTTTGGAGGTGGTTGGTCTTCTCCTGTTTGTTTATTTCCACAAAACTCCTTTTTCTTTTTTGGAGCTCTTTCCCATTGCTATTTTTCGCCCGGACCACCAGGTGCTCTGTTTTGATTTTTCTTTCTTGCCATAACTATCTAATACTATTTATATAATAACTGTTTATATGTAGTATATATTTTATACTATATATATATATATATATAAAACACAACACAATTTACTCACTATAATTATCACTATAAATATTATTATCAATCAAAACAAAAATAATAAAAATTGTTGTAAACTATGTAACATGGCAAATTGCCATGAAACTCGTCATCCTGGTGAAGAGTATTTTAAAGCCGACTATGCTATCTCTTCTTTATAAATTACCCACCCCCACTAAGCACACACACACTGCTGTTATGATCCCTTCCTAGGCCCTAAAACCCTAAGCTCTCACATGCCAAGTTGCCACCAACCAAAGGAAAAGTCCAGCAGGGAAAAGTAGTAGTTACAGTTGCTGCAGAAAAAAGGCATTGGAAGCAGCCCGCAATGTAAACAGTAAGCAGCAGTAGTATATACGGCGATCGTAGCGCAATCGCGAACGCTCGGCCCTGTTCGGGTCTTTTTGCTGGTCTCCGTGCGCAGGGCTCGAAGACCTACGATACAGAAGAGCGCAGAGGCTAGCCTCGTTCACTCTCCTGTGGGCCAGCGACTGGTCGAGACATCGCCCAAACTTTACCAGCTGACGCATCGCCAGACCTCGCCACGTCCGCGCACCTCGGCCAGCAATCAGTGGACGCGTCGCAAACTTCGCCACGTCAACACACCTCGGCCAGCAGCATACGCCATGGCAACACCGCCAGTTGAATCTCCGGAGCCAGCGAGAGACTGCATCGACTGCCTATTAGATCTTCTGCCATCCCTGTAAGTGGACAGTCTTATGTCGAGCCTCCATTCTTATCCCATCCTCCTTTCCTGCAGAGTGTGTGCAATCGCGCGTGTAGCTAAAGTCACGTACTCCGTAATAGTAAGTGCCATCACGTTTAGCATCTCACCAGAATGCGAGAGTCGCATCAGGGCGACTGAAAGCGTTAGAAACCCGCGATCATTCTTCCCAAAGAGATAGTCTCATACAATGTGCGGTTGGTGCCCGTGCTTTCTTAATAAATAGTTTAAATGTTTGTAAAATATAAAGGATTGAGTGTAGTTTTATTATTTACCACCCCCTCCTTGTACAATTAATAGCCCGCAGCCCGACCGTGGGTTACAACTATTAAAAATTAAAGTTTAAAAAAAAAATACTTAAAAAATATGAAATTAATATAGCCTTTAAAAAGACTGATGAGTTTAAAAAAGATATTAAACAATATTTTGCTTAAAAAACACTTGATATTTTTAATAATAGCAAGGCATTATAATCAAAATATGCAAGTATAAATATAGGAAGAAAGCTAGAGCCACTGTGCTTTCTGGAATACCTAAGATAAGGTCTACTATAATAATCGACAGGGTAATGTAACTATAATAAACCAGATTGTTTTTTTCAAATAAAATTAGAAAAACTTACGTTCTTTGAAATTAAAAATTTTTCACAATGCGAATGATTATTCAACGTTGAAAAAAGTTAGACAAATTGTGTGTATAAAAACGAAATTTTCTGGAAAATTCGATTTTTTCTGTTTTACGCATCTTATTCTCAATAAAAAACGAAATCGGATTTCGCAAAACGGTTTGTGGAAGCATATTTTTTTAAAAACTTGGAAACTAATTATGTAATAAAAAAAGATTCTTTTTTTCATCATTTTAACCAAGGTTTGCCCCTTTAAATACCAGATACATGTAATACGATTTAATTGAAGATTTATTATCTATAAATACTATGATTCAATTTATAAAATATATTTTTTAGAATAAATATTGATTATCATGAAATATATTCATATTTTCACTTTTAGGATGGAGGATACAACGAATAAGAATTTGCCGTCTTTTGTATCGATAAAGTCTGTACAGTCTGCCCAAATACAAGCTAAATCATCTCAGGTAATTATATCATAATCACGAACTATAGGTAATATACAATTATACAATGCTAAAAGTATCTACATTATATTTATCTTTATGTCATAAGCCATCAGTAACACTTACAGATGCGTTTACGTAAAAAACATGCAAAGTATTCGTACGTAAACATATTATTTATGAGATAAAACATTCACTTAGTACTTTAGAAATATTAATGATCACAGCAAGTACAAAACCCCTAGGTAATAATTACGTAAAATCAGTCGGATACATGTTCTATTACTATTCAATTCGTCACCTTGACCAGTCGTTACAATTTCTATAATCGATAATTATCAAGGGAGCATAGACCTTTAGACCAGTCGAATGATTTAACATGACTAACTATCTATGTCTAAATAAGAAAAACGCTAGCTAGTTAAAATTCGAAGTGATGAAACTGTTATATGGCACAATTATAATTAGACATGTTTATTATTATTGAACGAGATTGGCTTTCAGATGAAATACAAAATATAAATAAAATGACAGGTATTTCGCCACAGATCAGGACTGGACCGAATATTAGCACCTAAAATTCCGAACGCGCACTTGGTTCTTCAACATATTGGATTGCTAAGTTAAATGCACGCGTTTGAAAGGAAACCATGCAGCTATCGAAGTCGTTTTACAGCAGAGCCAGCGGTATTCGAGAGAAGGACAGGTTATTAATAAATGATTCAACGAATGATGACACAACACTGTATTAAATAATCAACAGAACACAGAAAACTTTTACGGGGCGATTTCTGTGCAAGTCTTTCACAATTCATTTGATATAAATATATATAAAATATTATTAATAAATTATATAAATAATTTACTGATATAAGACTATACACGAACTTTACATTAATGTAATTTAAAATTCCTGCGCATATTTAAATTTCGACCTCTCTTCGAGCGACTCCCACAGTCAAGTCAGCCTACCCCGTCGGCTTCTTTTTTCGTCTAAAAATCTCCTTTTTAATAGACGGTCTCGGCCTAGGGCTAAGATAAGACAATATAAAGGAACTCTTTTGGTTGATTAAATAATTTTTTATTTTCTGTGAACCTTTTTTTTTGGACGATTCCCGGTCCAAGAAAATTCCCATCTCTCATCATTCCACTTCTTGCGCATGCAGCCTCGAGAAGAATTTTAGGCCGTACTTGAGTTTGGTACATTAGCTTCTCGTCGGTGCTAACCGACAACTAACGGCTAAGTGTCTAAGAAGGGAACGCCGCACAGTGATATAATATCGCCGATTAGCCAGCCCAAATACCATTTTTAAATTTTTCTTTTTTTATTTAGTTTAGTAGTAATACTAGCAATAGATACCTCGCTCGATGGCGCTCGCTCGGTTGTATTTTGATAGTGACTGAATTTCTAATTAGATATAATTGAATACTTTTAAAATATTGTTAATTTATATTATAAAACTTATTAAAGGGATAATCATTTTCAATTGTAAATAAAAAGAAACAAACAAAAAATTATAAAATGTAGAGTATGACTATTGATGTTTTAAAAGAAAAAGTTAACATTCCAAGAAAATCTGATTACATAATAATGATTACGTATTAACTTATGTACAAAAATTGATTACTTTTTTTGATTACAATTATATTTTACTAATTTAAAAAATATGTATAAAAGATATTTACGTAATAATCCATTTTATTTAATAAACTCATGCACCAATCGTTGAACAGTGATAGAAAATAATTACAAAAATTTAGCAAGATCTTTAATCTGTTGATAATACAATACAGTACAAAGACTATGAATATATGTAAACAAGTGAACTTCTATCATGTATAAATGCAAATATAGTTCCTCATTTCTGAGTGTAATATGTGTGTGCGTGTGTGAGTATGCGTGCGTAGTATGACTATACTATTTACTACTGATAAAATAAATAAATATCTTCTTACATATCAATAATTTTTATAAAATTTTTTTTATTTTGCATAATTGTTTATCAATATATTTCAAATATAATGGGTTTGACGGAAGAACAAGAATTAGTTGTGAAAGGACTTGGATCATATTCTGGTTATAATTCCAAGTTAAATGATGAACAAATTTCAGAATTTAATAATATACTTAAAAATTGTTTAATCTTTAATATAAAATCGCCGTATTCTTTCAAAAACTTTATAATATTATGCCAATTCCGATTATTTGTGAATATACCGGGTGTCCCATTTTAAAACCACCAGGCAAATATCTCGAAAACTAAGAGAGATGGAAAAAAACTTTTAGTACAAAAGTTGTAGGGTTCAGAAGGGCCCAACTGATCGTGACCTTGGTTATGACCTTGAGGTCAATGATCAAGGTCTTTTGAAGGTCAAATCGATTTTTT
>JAWWEQ010050744.1:0-11095 GCA_035583055.1 Torymus tubicola
ATGATGCAGAAAAGAACTGCCTAAGCCGATTTTTTCGGCATGGTGGACACGCTAAAATTGGCTAGCAGCTCACCGTGTGGCTCGCGTGAGCCGGAGCGGCATACGTAAACTGGCCGGGAGAGCACGGTCCTTCCCGGCGCAACTAGAGAGAGACCCGACCTGCGCTGCAATGCAGTACGGGCTTAGGCCGCGCGCGCAGGCTGGTGCGCGCCTCTCTCACTTCTCTGCCGGGCTTCGCAACAGGTAGCGCGTCGCAACTCGTCGCTACTCGCGAACTCCCGCACACCTATGTATGTTTTTTAGTATTTTTTGTTTTTATTTTTTGTATTTTATTTATATCAACCCTGATAGCCGCACAGCTTTCGGATCTCAATTTCTTTGGTTTCATGGAGTGATGATCTAGATTTCTTGCAAGACCTGCTCATGTAATTTTTACGTACTCCCATAGCAAAATCTTTTGTACTCATGTTCACCCCATTACTCTGATTATCAGTATTATATACAGTCATAGCATTAGTTATGGAAGTTTGAATAAGTCCGATAAATATTATCCATGTCCATTTTTTAGATCGTATTATTGGTTCTATTTTATTGCAACGTTGATCATTTAGATCAACTCCACCCATCAATTTATTATAAATCAAAAAAGCTCTTGGAAAGTCAAGTTCTCTCTTGTCTTTTCGATCTTTATGGTGACATAGAACAGGGCCTAGTGGTGTTACTCCAGCTGCAGTTGATAAAATAGAGACTGGTTTTAACTCCATTGCAGTCATGAAATTCAAACCATTATTCTGATCATGTTTTACCTCATATTTTTCTCGATCATCTTTCTTTTCGATACTATTTTCGATACAGATTCTATATTTTCTAACTGTACCCGTAGCACGCAACCCATATTTTTTCAAATGGAGAAGTAAATCTGGGCTTATAAACAAATTATCGAAGGAAATGTGCAATCGATCTCTGTTACGAAGAGACACGTTACTGAAAACTACTTGCAGCATATTGACAACCACACGACTACCTAAAGCACACTTTGATAAGATCCCATCCGTATCAGAATTTTTCTCACAGTAAATTCCAAAATCAAGAATGTAGCCATTGGCACTACGGAGCGCCCACAATTTGATTTCGAACCTCAAGGGCTTACCTTTTAGAAATTGTTTTAAAACTGTTTGCCCATAAAACTTTAGCATCATTTTATCTATTGACAATGCTGTTGAAAAAATACCATAACGCATCAAATTTTTTCTAAATATATCTGTCATTTTTCTGACGCGATAGATCCTATCAGTTTTGTTTCTCTCTTCAGGCTTGTGAAATTTGATGTTTGACTTGATCTGTTCAAATCTTCTGCGTGACATTACAGATACTACTAGTTCAGCTCTCAAATGTGAGCCCGCAGATCAATAATCACTCTGAAATAGTCTTTATTGTATGTGGTGAATATAATAATACCAATATCAAGTTCAGTTTTGACATTTCAGTCATTTATTTTTGTACATTCAATGATGTGATCCTTCAGTTCGAGAATAAACAAGCATTCAAATAAATTTGTTGGAGTACTTTTCAATATGCTTTCTTTATCCGACTTTCTGAGGAATATCTCATTTGTGAAAGTCATACTATGATTATGCTCTTCATCGAGCCATTTGTACTGGTGATCATTCTCTAATTTCTTTTGTGAACTGCTGTAACTCTTGTAAACATCATCGTAAGAATTGGCAATAAACGTGGACGAGGAATTATCAACTTGCTCCGAGTCTCAATCGTCTTCTGAAGAATCTTCAAAATTTCCATGTATTGAAATATTTGAATCAGATTCACCAGAATCATCAGCATTTGGTATAATATTAGCAATAATGAATTCTTCAGGTTCGTCCTACTCAATGGACCCTTTGTACAACTGGGTTCCATTGACTGGGTCTTTCTGAATCTGCAGAACTACTATTCTCACGTCTAAAATTAGATTTCCTTTTAGGCATTGTGCCTTATGTACAAATGTAGATACAATGTTTTTAGGGAATCAAGTTATGCCAATCCAAGCAGCTATCCAATCCAATATAATCAAAAGCTATCCAAATGATTTCATGACCAAATATTTTCTTGGGATCGACCCTCAAAAACGTGAAAAAAATTGAATCACGACTATGCTCTCTAGGTCTGTGGAACTCCTATTCACCAGACTAGGATAAGCATAACTTTCAGGGATTGTGTGATATGTACAAACTTGAATACAGTTTTTTAATAAATTCATAAAAATAACCTTATCATTATAACTACTAAAATAATTTCGTGACCAGATGTTCTCCGACGTTCGGCATTCACAAACGTAAGATGGTTCGCAAATTTTAAAGAAAATTTATATGAAAACTACGGTTTTCAAGAGCATTTAGCTCCTTGCAGTGACAATCGGAAAACTTCGATTGAGAACACGTGATTGCAAAGTTTGGGGGCGAATTTTCGATCTCTGATACTTCGATAATTTTTTACTCGAAAACGGTGGCTCTGAGCGAAAAATTGAATAGAAGTATTTTTATTCCAAATTTCACGCAGAATACGGTATTTTTAATTTTTCCTGAATCATTATTTTTGAGTTTCCGATCCGCAATATTGGATCCGCCATTTTGAATTTTGATAAACTAATAATGAATTTAGATCTAATGATTCTGAGAGTTCATAAAACTATTGAATAGAGAAGTTTGAAGACTATACAGTGGCTATAAAGCTGTGAAAACTAATTTTGTCAATATGCACCCAATCTGTTGTCATAAAACTCAGAAAAGTCATTTTGCCCGCTAAAACTTAGATTAGAATTAATAAGTGCATATTACTGTGATTTCGCAATAGTTTCGGGCATTCGGGCGCCATTTTGGATTGGTTAACAATAAAAATCAAAGTGTCTCAAAGTATATTTTGGAAGTACAACTCTCGCCTCCCACATCCTGATGGGTTAGAATGTTTTTCAGTACCGAGAATATAGCTAAAAAAATTCCTTTAAAAAAAATAAAAATCAGCATTTTTTTTGTTTCTTGTGTCAAAATAAACAATTTGCGGTCATTGATTCATAACTTTAGCGATGCCATTCGAAAGATGAGATTTTTTCACACAAGACTATGTATCCCAATATTTTTTCCACACGGGGTTATAATTGAAAGGCACGAACTTGAAGTTGACGTTAAAGTTTTGGCCATTTGAGCGGTATAGAATTAATTCACACTGAACAGACTGAACTTGAACACTTTCGTTATTTATATCATCTTCAATTATACTTTCTTGTTGCACATTTGGTTGTAATTGAGAAAAATACTGCGTAAGCTTCGAAAGTTTATGAACGGAATCTTTCCATTCTTGTTTCAGTTTTCTCTTTTCTGTACCACTTAAATATTTGTGAGACATTGTAATAACTCTATGAAATACGCACGATTGTTAAGTAGTAAATAAATGTAAACTTATTAAAACAATTGCAAAGAATTACAAGTGATGTTTCTTTACTGACTCAATCCATAGGCTGTCAGTTAACAGCGTTTTCCTTTTAGTATACTTAACGCGTGTTATTTGTTTTCGGCGAAATATGCGCCGAGCACCGAGGTTTGTTATGATTTCGCACAGCTAAAAAAAACAGTCTATACATTATTTGTGACTATTGCGGACAAACGTATCTATATTTTGATACAAGTTCTCGCGTTAATAAATTGTAGTGTACGTATATGTGAATTTATATGATATATATGGGAAGAATTTCATAAAAAATTTCATTTTTCTAAAGAGTAAAACAAAATTGAACCATTAAAAATGACCTGGTGACATATTTTTCTCGATGATTAAAAATGTTCAGAAGATGTTAAAAAAATTTTTCTAAGGATCGAAGGTGATGAGCTAAGGGAGATCGCAACGATCGCTCTCTTACTCATCAACCTCCAAAGAGAATAGACATTGGAAAATATCTAGTTGTGAACTACTCCAGAAACCGGGGTAAGTACGATTGTGAGAGGTCGGCGTAAGTGTCAGTGCGGTAAGAAAGTAGTGTTCGGATCCAGGTTTTGGGGTCGAGGCATTAACTTTTCAGGTCCACCCTGGTCATTCCAGCGAGGAAAGTCAAGGAGTTATTCCCTTTATCGTGCCTTTGTTTTAGGTCCACCGAACAAGGAGAGGAGGCGAGGTGCGGTCCCTGGGCATAATTGTCATCCTTTCTTACGAAAGAAAATAACCTTCTTCCTGTTTGAAATAAATTTTACAATCAACGATTTCGTAGACATCAGCGAAGGTAGTCGAGTCACAGAGGAAGGTTGTTGCTAAATCTGAACCCCCTTTTAGAGAACAAGTCTCTAAGTCGAGCCGAGGAGAGTGATAGAGTGACGGCCAGGCCACAAAATCACAAGTTTTGGCGAACTTAAAACTTGATGTAGTTTCAGCGAACTTAAAAATTGGTCTGCTTTCAGCGACTTTCAAAATTGGTCTGCTTTCACCGACTTTAAAAATTGGTCTGTTTTTAGCAACCTTAAATATTGGTCTGCTTTCATCAATTTAAATTTTAATTGAATAAAATTAATTTTGAAAAAGTTTTTTTCAGAGGAATAGGCATTTTTTACTAACCTTTTATAAAAAAAATGAACTATTTAATAAAAAATAAATTTAAAGTTAGTAAAAAAGAGGATACCTCTTTAAAAAAAAAGCGCGCTTTCTATCTACCTTCTGGTTGGTGGTGAAAAGATAGAATTTTTATATCTTTCTATACTTATATACGATTTACCTTTCCTTTGTTAAAATTGGAAGATTCATTGATAGTTATCTAAAGCTTCTTTAGAGTACATCCATGTGCATTAGACAATATGATAACAAAATTAATTTTGATGTCCTTAATATCTCTACATTTTCATGTCCTAAAATATTTTGGCTCTCATTCACATCTTAGAATAAAAATTGATTTATTAATAAAAGTGAAATATAAATATATATATGAACTATTTCAGTTGAACTGAGCAGCTCAAAATTTTAAAATTGCTCAAAATTTGTAGACACTTAGTTTTTTATGAAAAAAAACAGGTTCCTAAATTTTTAAAGCAATATTTCAATAATTACAAAAGTTATTGCGCATAAAAATTGTTATTTTATGCAATTTTTGGTGAAAACTCAATTTTTGCCACTTTTTACTCAAAATCCTGAAACTTTTTGTATGGAACATTGATTTGGAAAAAGTTTGCATTTTACTTCTAGAATGTAGTCATATTTTTTATGACCCTTTTTGAAAGTTTCTGATTAGTTGCTTTTCAGTGTACCTTTATCAAAAAGGACAGTGCTACTTATGAATATTTTTTGTTCGACGAATTTTTTTCTGATTCTATATTGTAAACCCTTCAACATAAGCTCTGAACCAAGATGGGAAACGTCTACAGAAAAAAGCTAGGAATTTTTAAAAGATGTAAAAGTAGTGAAAATACTCTCTTTTTGACTTGAGTTGGAGTCAAATGTACTTATTACTGACTTCCATGTGTTTATTCCACAGAATTTTGTTTTTATGCTACTTTTTCAATAGAGAATGATTATATTTTACAGCTGTGGTGTGAAATATAATCATAAAAACTATTCATTGCATTAATAATATCAAACTATTATAATACAAATAATCCTACTATAGTGATTTATTCTTTATTATTATAACATCATGACCCTACCTATTATACTTATACATAATTTTATACTTTTTACCCTTTTTTTTGTTAAACTGATACTTTAGATAATGTCTAACAGACAATTATACATTTATAAGTAGTATAGAGAATAAATTTGTCGCGAAACAAGTTCTTTCAATGTGTTGTACGTACTACCTGCAATAGTTTGATATTATTAATGCAACGAATAGTTTTTATGATTATATTTTACAGATGTGGTGTAAAAAGATGTACACGGAAAAAAAATGATAAATACATAAGTTTTGGGGTTTAAAGGGGGCCACCTAATGGTACCAACGACTTTGACCTTGAACGCTATTTTCAAGGTTATTTCAAGGTCAAACTAGTCTTTTTTAATGGAAACCGCTATTTTTGATCTCAGAAACAGAAAGAGCAGAAAATTTTACGTACAGATAAGTATTCTCACAAATGTTCTGCTCTTTAAATTTCTGGCATCAAAAATAACAGTTCCCATTAAAAAAAATCACTTTGACCTTGAAATAACCTTGAAACTTTCGTTCAAGATCAAAGTCGTTGGTACCATTAGGTGGTCAAGTCTCTCTCAAATCTAGGGGTCAAAAAATTTTCTTGAAACTCAGAAAATATTCTACTATACTCATTCTGAATATGCCTGAATTTTTTTAGATTTTCCTGACGCATAGTTTGAAGATATAAGAGGTCAAAAACTGAATTTTGATGATTTTTTGCATTTTTGACTGATTTTGATTAATTTAGAACTCCTCAGGGAAGCATTTTTCACGATAAACACAAGAGATCTTTTTTTGTAAAATTTTCTTAGTTTTTCAATAAAAATATTTTCAAAGCTGTATGTGTACACTGTCATTGACATACCGCCAAATGAAACATTAAAATTCAGGAAGAAAAAAACGATCTAAGATATCTCCACCGAAAAATTCATGCATACCTTTTTATTGTTGAAGTACCTGTATAAATTCTGGAATGGCACGCGATCATTTTACAACCTAAAAAAAATTCATTTAGGTTTAGAGTTTAAAAAAAATGTCTTATGCAGGTTCGAAAAAAATGTAGTTTAATTACAAAAAAAAGTCGATGTAAGATATTTCGAAATTTTTCTTCGTTTTCGAACTAAAAATTAATCATAATTCTGAATTTAATGATGAAATTTTATCAATATTAACCCTTTCATGCCGAGATCCCTTTCCCGGCGAAAAAGTGACGTTTCTTTTGTAAATTCTAATTGTAAATGCTTCAACTGAGATGAATTCAGTTTTTTTTTTTTTTTTCAAAAACAGCAATAAGTATTATTTTTCAAGTGAGTCCTGGAGGACCCATACGGTCTCAATGGAATTTTCTTTTCAATTAAAATTTTTAAATTTTAAATTTTTAAAGTCAAAATTTTTATTTTTTTTTTAAATAAATCGGCATTGTTCAAATTCTCGCTACGTATGATCAACGAATTTTGATGGCTTTGTATACTCACACATGTGGGCGCGAGTGTGCAATACATATAAATCACGGTACCTTTATATTTTATTTGTCGGTAAGACCTACAGGACCCACTACATTTACGTAACATGCCCCGGCAACAATATGATATTTTTGAACTTAGGTAATCAATTCTTAGTATATTGTCTCATTAACAAGATCCACAACAGAATAAAAGAAAATCCACATTAACCCTTTCTTTACTGGAAAATAAACCATTCAAGATCCGAATTGTCACGAAATCCCAATTTTCAACGCCGAGCCCTTTTTTAATGTACTAAATTGAACGAAAAGAAAAATAAAAAATTTCAGTTTTAATTGACAGAGGGCTTCCTCTTAGATGAAAGAACGCGACTAAATGGGTAGCTTCTAGAAATTATTTGATTTTAGTTTTTACAGCAGCTGGAATAAAGTGGGTTCTACAGGACCCCTACGGTACGGAAGGGTTAAAAGATTTTTTTGGGGGTGGCCAATTAAAACGGATCACCTAGTATATCTTCCTATACTATATAGTTTTAAGCACTTTTTCTTACGATCTAGCCGCTCCCCCTTCGCTCTCCCCCGCTGCCCCAACTAACCATCCACTCCCCAACCGCTCCGCATCCGCTCACCTTTCTCTTTTCAAAAGGGACAATTTAAAGCCGCACGCTCCGCTCGTCATTTGCTCCCCATCGCCCCCCCCCCCCCACTCCATAAAATAACGTAAAAGTGTCTCTATAAGCCGTAGTTTTTTGTGGGGCCGCTCCTCCCCGCTCCCTCTTGTTCACCTTCCGCACCACACCCGCTTCTCATCCGCCCCCCCCCCCCTCCGCTCCTCATCAGGTTTTCTTTAGTATAGATCATATAAACAATTAAAATACATTCTACAATACTGCGCGATTCCTTTGTTTACTACCACAATATTTGGGCCAAATGGTCAGGTCCTAAAGCTAATTAAAAATAGCATATGCAATCAAATTTGCAACATTAAGATCCCCACATATGCAACAACTCAGAAGATTAGGGATCCAGATTGAGAAGATACTAGCGCGCCGCCCTCCTGAATCTGGAAAGAATGGGAGACAGCGTAGGGAGGGTGGGAGAGATAAAAAATAAAGCGCCTTGAACCTGAAACGATCCTGCTCCCACATCTGACTTTACGACTGTAACACAAAGTCAACCACTGCGTTTACGGTAAAGGGTTATATGAGCGTCCCTCCTGGCCCCGAAGCATATCATACACACAAGTTACTTAAACGTTGCAGTAGAATCCAATGTTCATTTGTCACGTCAAAGTACACCGCTGTGCAGTAGTCCAGATGCGGCTGAACTAATGCCTCGACTAACCGCTTGCGTACAGTTTCGGTTGTACATGCCCTGATAAATTGCAGAAAATAGAGTTTCTAACATAAACTTTGATGTTACAATAGAAAAAATAACATGTTGCAACAAACAATATTTTACAAATAAATTTGTTAACTTCACCTAGCTGTTTAAACAGAAAACCTAAAGCGCCGAAGCCTAGATCGAAGAGAAGGTTCAAGGCAGCCTGTACATAATCAAGAAAACCTACATGTACTCTAGAGTTTCTCTATCGACACTCGCCCAGTATCACCAGCTCCTTGTTACACACTATACTTCACACATAATACACATACAAATCGCGTGCGCAACAGAGCGCCGGTCGATACGGCGTCAATAGTACTGCGCTCGTAAAGCGACAGAAACAGTGCCGACAAAGGACAAGGGAGTGAGAGTCAATAGTATTGCGCACGAAAAGCGCTCACTCACTCTAGCCAAGGGTCACTTAGTAAATTCAGCAAATCAGTTATTGTACCAGTTCTTGAAAGTCGAAATTGCAATCGAAGATTTAAATCCAAGTCACCGTACTACTTTGAAAGTTGGAAGTTGAAGTCGAGGATAGTAATCCAGTGAAAGTAGTATACGTGCGTACGGAACTACATCGACAGTTCCTTATAGATTTCGAGGAGATAATAGAGACGTATGTAAGTACGGCGATATCTAGTGCAAGGTGTGTGTGTGTCGAGATTCGCGGCGTTGAGTTAATATATTCGTATTTGGTACTTCACATTAAATTCGAATAAAGTGTTTAAAGTGTTAATTTTAAAATCAGCTTTGTGGCGATTTATTTCAGTGGCCCTTCTACAAATTGTATCCCTTCCGAATTCCCCCTCTTCCCTCTACCCCAGTAACTACTTGTCAGTTATAAGCTTTATTTATTTTCATTACTATATATATCCCTCCACATCCTCTCCACGCCTACTTCACGACCTGAAATACTACAAAATAGAGACAGAGAAATAGACAGAGACGTAGAGACAAGGTCGAATGATGGAGTTTTAGAAATAGAGACATAAGGAGAGACGTATAGACAGAGTCAGCAAGTCAGAAACATAGAGATGCAGAGACAGAACCGTAGAGACAAAGACGAAGAGACAGATACATAGAGACAGAGTCGTACAAACAGAGACGTAGAGACAGAGTTGTAGACACAGAGACAGTGATGTAGAGACAGAGTCACAGAGACAGAGTCAGACAGCCAGAGACGTAGTAACAGAGACGAGAGACAGTCAAATAGTGACAGAGACGTAGGGGGAGAGAGACAGAGAGAGAGAGAAACTCGGAACAATAAATAGGGACAGACGTAGAGACAGCGCCGTTGAGGCATAAACGTAAATACAGAGACGGCAGCAAGAAAAGTAGAGACAGACACATGTACGCAGAGACATAAAGTAAGAACAGATACGTAGATGCAGAGGCGTAAAGATTGAGACGTAGAGACCGAGACATAGATACAGGGGCATAGAAACAGAAGCGTAGTGACAAGGACGTAGATACAGACTCGGACGGACAGAGAGCTACACAGAGACGTAGAGACAGAGACCTAGAGACAGAGATGTAGAGATAAAGACAGAGACTGGAGACACAGGCAGGGACAGAGAAATAGAGATAGAGACTTAGTGATATAGACGTAGGGAGAAGAGCGGAGTGCTAGTGATGAAGAGACAGAGTCATAGAGATGGAAACATAAATACAGAGACATAGAAATTGAGATATAGATATAGAGGTGTAGACACTGAAATATAGATATACTTTAACGGCAGCCGGGAGAGAATGTTCAAGCGCGAATAATATTCTCCCGGCGCGCGGCATAGATGCTCGCGGCTGTGAGTCCGCAGAGATAAACACGCGCGCGAATATAAACGACGGCAACCTTGGCTAGGGCCATGGCTGCCGATGCGACTTCGCGCCGGCCGTATTTCAGTTAGCTTTTCGGCAACGTCTATGCCACGCGCATGGAATAAGAGTTTTTCGCGCCCGTGTCAACCGGAGAGTGAAAGAGAGAGAAACGATGCAGCAGAATGCGAAAGTGAGAGTGAGCGAGAGCCGTACAGGAGCGTGCCCTCGAGTCTGAGTGCCGTACAGCCGCTCTCGCCAAGATACGAAGGAGAAAGAGAGAGAGATAGCCACCCTCGTGTCGACTGCCCTAGTCAGCGTAACATCGGGAGGTGGTAAGTCCTGGCCAGGCACCTTCTGTGCGTAGATAGCGAGCGCGCCCGTCGGACGCCGATCGCCCGACAGCATACGCTGAGCAAGGCCAGCTGAGGCGCGCGCGAGTATCGCTCAGCCCCGGCCGACGGAAAGCGCGAGCCGGTACACGTGCTGTTGCGTGCGCGTGCACCGCAGCTTTAAAGCGAGCGCGGACGCACCACCCGACGTACCTGTTCGTGCGTTTTACTTAATTAATTGAGTAGCGAATCACGTGTATTTTGGCGGCGACAGCCCTTGTTTTAATAAACCCCTTTTTGGTTTTCCGTTAATATTGATAAAATTACATCACTAAATTCAAAATTTTGATGAATTTTTAGCTCAAAAACAAAGCCAAATTTCGAAATATCTTACATAGACTTTTTTTCTTGTAATTTTTCATAGAATTTAACTATATTTTTTTCAGA
>JAWWEQ010050745.1:0-11092 GCA_035583055.1 Torymus tubicola
GTTATATAACTTTCTTTAAAGTCTTCATAGTGGTACATTAAGGATTCATAAGAAAATTGCTGTTGTAGGTTTAGTGGTTGTTGTTTTGGAAAACTTTTTTTATTTATTATTTTGAGTATCCTGTTTTGTACTGTTTGAAGAGATCTCATTGTGCTCGTGTATGCACCTCACCATGCAATAATTCCGTAAGACATTATACTATGAAATAGAGGAAAGTATACCATTTTTAGATTTTCTGAAGATAGGATTTTGGGGTGTTTGTATTTTATTCCTCAGTTTTGCGCCAATTTCACAGAAATATTTATTCATTGATTCAACAATGATTTAACAGTTTGTAATTTTTGTGTTATTATTTATTAAATGGTTTATGTGAGTGCTATTCTTATTTTCTTTTCCAAGTTTTGTGTTTACTATTTTCCATAGGTTTTTTTGATTATTTTGATTTTTTTCAATCAATTTTTTGTCATAATCATTGTGTGCTTTATTAATGAGTTTATTTAAAATTTTTACATAGTTTTTGTAAGCATCTTTTTTCAATTCTTTGTTTGGATCTTTTTTCCATGTCTTGTATAATTTTTCTTTTGTTATCCAACTTTTCCTTGGTGTTGTTTTCTTGTTATTGTTTTTAGTATTTTCCGACTCATATATGCATTGTTTGATTTTATAAATTAATTGATCTATTGTTTCGTTTGGTCCAGAAAAATGTGTGTTGTCTATCCAATTTGTAGTTTTTCCTATTTTTGCAAGCTTGTTGTAATTGATAATTTTGTAGTTGTTCACATTTATGATTTTTCTTATTTTCTTTAGTGACATTAATATTGGATAGTGATCGTTAAAAGGTATTGCTAGTGTATAATTTTTGTGTTGAAAGTTTTCTAACTTTATGTAGATATTATCTATACATGTTCCTTTGTTAGTGTCTTTATTTGCTGGTCTTGTTGTTTTACTGAAACCTGGATAGTATCCATTTTCTAAGAGTATCTACAAATTCTTGATCAATTAGGTCATTGCTATTTATGTCTATATTAAAGTTACCTACTATTAAATGGTTTCTAAATTTTTTATTCATTTTTAGTAATTCTTTAAAATAGGTAATAAATTCTGTTTTTGGTATGCTGTGACATCTATAAAGAGCAGTAACCAGTATTGGTTTGTCATTTTCTATGGATATTGTTGAGTTTATCACTTTTAGTCTATTTATTTCAGTAACTTCAGTTGTTTCAATTATGTTGTTATGTATATACATCACTACTCCAACATTTTGATTAATTTTACTGTAGTTATAATAAATTTTACATCCTTCTGTGTTGAAATATTCGTGATGGTCCATATTCCAGGTTTCAGTACAGATTATAATACAAGATTCTTTTTCCAAACTTTTAAAAAATACTATTAATTTATTGTAATTGTGATTTAAACTTCTGATTTTTATGCATATAATGAAATCACTTTCTAGTTTTAGGTGTTTGTTGAGTGTACTTACTGATTTGGCAACTTTTTCATTGTTTATTATTTTTTCAGTTTCCTCAATTTTTATTCCTTGAAATTATGTGTTCTTGTCCTATTAGAGGTAGTGATTGCAGATCAAATGTCGTTTTTCTTGCTCTGCTTGTTAATCGTACAGATGTAGTACTGTTGGTTGGTAAGTTAGATTCCTCGTTGTTGCCTGTGTTGGTTACTTTCGTGTGTTCTACCTGACCTTCGGTGGTTAATGTATACTATACCTTACCAAAGTATCTTTGGTAAGTAGGGTGAATTGGGTAATCTGTTGCTTCGATAAATCTTTTTATTTTCTTTTTCAATATCTCATATTGATCACTATCAATTGCACTATGATTTATATTGTACTGTGCCTTGTAGTTTTTGTTACTATAAACACAGTTTGCACATTTTTTAATATTACTTCTACAAAGTTTGGTTAGGTATGGTCCTGCACACTTGTGACACGTGTCGTTGTTTTTATTGTACGTATTGTCATTGCTGTTTGTTTTTTTAATAATTAATTTAGGCACTTTTTGGCTTTTAGTTTAGTGTAATTTTGGTTAATGCATTAGCATATGTTTTTATCACTATGTTTTCACTTTTATTTTGTTTGCTTTCTTTTTCTTTGGACAACAATTTATTTAATAATTCATTTTTTTCTTGCACTTCGTTGTATAATGCTTTTAGTAATTTGTTTTCGATTTTCGATTACAGTGAGGTCTTCATGAATGGTTTGATTCCTGGATCCAGTTCCAATAAGATCTCTTGCTTTAACAGTTCTCTGTCTTCACTCTTGTATTGCGCTATGAAACTTGCCACCTTTTGGTTCAGCTGTTCTCCATATGGCACGGTTGAGGTTAGAGCGAAGTTTGGGTGCTCCTGGTAGATGATAAAAGAACTGCTTATGAATTTTATGGGAACACCAGCGTTATGTTTTGTGACTACTTCGTTTGTACGTTGAAAATCGCCACATAAAACACACAATACTGCACCTACTTTTTGGGTTGAATGGCATTTGTAGTATTTTTTAGCGAAGCGTCGGGGAGTTCTTTACTTCTCGCAGCCATGTTGGCTATTATGTGTAATGAATTCAATGTCGAGAAAACTAATTTTATTATTTTTGGATATTTTGGTTTATTTAGTGCGTATGACTCTAGAGATTAGTAAACTTGATTATTGTATTCGATAATAAATAAATTGACTCCATGTTTAATTAGTATGTTTAAAAAGTTGTGTCCAATGTTTTTTCATTATCGAAATGGTAAACTTTTCGGGTACATTTATGAAAAAACGGACGACATCCGAGCTAATCATTATAAATCCAACGGAAATTTTTATACATTTTATTTTATAAATTTTCGTTTAATTCAAAATTATTTTTTACCTGTGAGAATTGTTTTTTCAGATGCTGTACAAGAATTTTTACAAAATCTTTGACATGTTATGTGTGGGAGAGTTGACTGCATAGATAATAGGTGTAATTTTTCTTATAAATTCTGATTAATCCACAACCTCTTGAGTGATTGCATTTTTTAACTTCTCGTAGCATTTTTTGATTTTAGACAAAAAATCAATATCATTTAATTTATTCATGTGTACTTTCATTTTTCTCTCTAAGGATTAGAAATAATTTCTTTTGACTTTCTCATAATACTTATCATTGTGACATGAAGTAGTCATGTTATCAAAATAGATCGAAATAACAGTCGCATTGCCTTTGACAGCTTTAATAATTAATAAATTCCGACGGTAACGTCTAGAGAGTAAATGTGTGTAATTATGTGAAAGTGTGCGAGGGCTAGAAACTCGCGAAAATAAACGCCAGAAGCGCAGAAGCGCTGGGTGTCGTAGGAGAAGCGCTCTTTCTTACAGTTAACTTTGGAATGTAGAAGGACGCGTCCAGTGCCGCTACCGCACTGCCTGTTCAGCGAGGAAGAACCGCCGACCTACATCCTGTAGCCGGTGACTGCAGGAGTCCCAGCAAGAAGTTCCAGTGTGAGCGCCTCAACTCTGATCGAGAGAAGAAGCAAAAAAGCGATAACAAAGTAAATGAAATGGCCACTGTGAGCGAAAAATTTGGAACCCGCGTGCACTGCACCGGCAGCTCCGAAGATAGTCTCGACCTGCGCATTAATTGTTTTATTTTTCATTAAATAAACGTTTCGTGTTATTTTTATATTACATCTCGCGAGTGATTATCTGCAACCCCGGTTTCACCCCGTTACAAAGTCTCTATTGTTCTTAATAAATTTTTCGGTTACTTTTATGTTACTTTTATGTTAATAATTTTTTGTATTAATTTGTTATCTAACTCATAACGAAAATTAAACTCGACTAATTTAAATACATTGATTACCAGGGTTGCAGATTTTGTACTTATTGTTTTCGGAACTCCAGAAGTACAAAATGTTTTCGGACTTGACGGCAGTCAAGTTCGAAAACTTGTCGGAATCTTATCATGTCCAGCTATAATTAGTTTATTAGCGAAGAATATCTCGCTCGTGGACGCACGCTCGGTTAGAATTCGGAACTGAAACGTTATTAATTGAAAATTTAAAGAAATGTTAAATTTATAAATCTAATTATATAAACATAAAAAAATATTTTTTTAATCATAATGGGTGCTTATTAAAATTCATTTATTCATAGAAAGATAAAAATAAATAGAAATAATTTTATACACGTGTATGTGTATAAAATGATTTCGAAATTATGCATTAAAAACAAGTACATATATGGTTTTCAATACATTTATAGAAAGCATATGACGGCATCCATCATGTTTCAGACACCCGGCGCGCGCGGAGCATTTTTTTATTGAAACGCGTCTTTTGTAACTCATTAATTATGATATGCACCGGCTTGGAAAAATAAGTGACATATATTTCGATAGATTTTTTCCTGCTCTTTTCAATGGTGGAAATAGATTTTATCAAAATTTTCTTTTCACGAAGAAAATTAAATTTAAAGTTAAGTGTTGTTTTTCTCAAAGAATACCTATTTTATTTCAAAATAAATTTGATGAGTCGAAAGTACAACTCTTTGAATACAACCGTGTAAAATTCCAAGTTGGGCAACGTAAAGGTTTAAAAGATATGCAGAAATTAACAATGAACCGCGCGGCCGTCCGTGCCAAGATCGCCTGGCCGGGCGCGCCGCCGCGCCGTGTCCGTTTGAATACATGTATACAGCTTAGACAGTTTTGCATAAAAAAAGATATAATTGTATAATTTTTAATATTAAAAATTGCTTGTGAATTTGATTCACAAGTCAACTTTTAGGGAGTCTGTTAATTTTTTTTAATTTTAGTAACTTAGTTTTTATTTCTTTTGAGTAACTTTTTGACTTTCTTATTTGTTCCTAAATTAACTTTTTTATTTTTCTCTTCTCTTTTTGGTGGATAATGATTTGATGCTTCTGACTCAGAAAACTGTTTGAATAAAAGTCGCGATGATCTAATCTAAAATCTCGTTAAATTAAAAAGTCACACTCTTATTTTGAAAAAGCAGTCATCCTACTTCCAATATTTTCGTGATATTTTAAGAAAGGGCGAGTTTTTAATTTCTTTAGATTTCTCTGATAATTATGCCTTTGTGGTTCAGGATGCTATAAACCATTTCACTTCAAAAATAAGTAGAGTAGCTTACAGTTAGTTAGCTACAGCTGTTATGTACTATAGATTATTAGATGATTCAATTTAACATAAATGCATGGGAATTTTTTCAGATAATTTGGCTCACGATACAACACCTGTTTCTTGCATCCAAAGATTAATCATCATTTATTTGAAGAATAAGTTTCAAATCATAAATAAACTATTTTATTTTACGGACGGTGCTGTACAACACTTTAAAAATAAATCAAACTTTCAAAATCTAATTTTTCATTATGAAGACTTTTTTGTAGAAGCGGAGTGGCATTTCCATGCTACTGCACATGGAAAAAATGCCTGTGACGGAATAGGTGCTACAATACAAAGCAATGCCCGAAGAGCTAATCTGACAAAAATTACGGATAATAATATTTTAACATCAAAAAATTTTTATGAATTGGCAAAAGACTATTTTAAAAATACAGTATGCTTATATTATTCAAAAGATGATTATACAGATGCATTTAAAAAACTAAAACCTAGATTTGAATCTGCAGAAACCATTCCCGGGACATTATCATATCACTGCTTTCAAGTTTTAGGTAGATCATCGTGAATATTATTGAAACAGTTTTCTGTTCACAAGTTACTCAAAAGAAAAGTATAAAAACAACTGTTACTCAATTTTGAAAAAAATAAATAGACTCCTAAAAGTTGACTTGTGAATCAAAATTCATAAGCTATATTTAATATTAAAAATTATACAATTACATATTTTTTTATGTAAAACGCATATTTATAAAGATATTTCATTATTATTTACAGTCTAAACTATATACATGTATTCAAACTTCATTATTAATTCATTGTTAATTTCTTCATATTGTTTAAACCATTACGTTGCCCAACTTGAACTTTTACACGATTGTAGTCAAAGTGTTGTACTTTCGACTCATTAAATTTATTTTGAAATAAAATGGGTATTCTTTAAGAAAAACAAAACTTTAACTTTAAACTCGATTTTCTTCGTGAAAAACAAATTTTCATAAAAAACTAATTGCAACATTGAAAAGAGCAGAAAAAAATCTATCGAAATATATGTGTCACTTATTTTTCCAAGTCCACGGATTGATATCATAATTAAAGAGTTACAAAAGACGCGTTTCAATCTAAAAATGCTCCGCGCTCGCCGGATGTCTGAAATATAATGGACGCTGTCATATATGAATCTTTCTTAGATTCACATATGACGGCACATTCACATATTAATTGTTTTTATATTTGTTTGACATATTTTCTCTGTTGTATGTAATAATCTATTATTTCAAAAATTTTAATTTTAAATCACAATACCTAGACCAAAAAATTACGGTTAATGTTGAAAAATCACGTTAATGAGTGGTGAATAAAAATGGACGATGGTACAAAATGTGATTAATGTTTAGTTGTAGCAGTTTAATTACAATTTTCTAATGTAGCATGTGCATTATTTTTTTTATTTGTACCGTAACGCTCACGAGTGAGCATTACAAGTCATACAAGAATAATTGTTGACAAGCTCAGCATCGGCTACTTAAAGCTGCCCGTCATGAGCGCACAAGTAAACAAACAGCGTGCGCTCCGCCGTGCTACGCGGCAGATGAGAGCGAGAGAGAGAGAACATAGTCGTATGTGTAAAATGCCACGACTGGGCGGTCGCGAGGACAGCTCGCTCAGTCACTCCAGGATGGTCCACAACCCTAGCTAGTCGAAATCAGCTGTGGACCCACTCCATCGTGGACCGCCGTTCAGGCTATAGTATTCGTGCGGAAGTACACCGTTATTGAGTATCATAAGTTGTAATAGAAAAGCGTGAGTGTTAAACTAGAAAGTCTTCGTCGTCGCCCGGCACCAGCGAGTCACGCAGTCTCCGAGCCAGTGAAAACATAGATTGTAAGCGAGCATCGCCAAGCTCCCAAACCACTTGGACTCGCCTGCCAGCGCCGAACTTGTAAGCCGACGAGGCTACGCCTTATGTAATCGCGTCGGAGTCTCTCGCGCTTGCGCATCTCACTCTAGTCGTCACCTAGAGTTGGAGAAATTATCGGATCGTACGCTCGTATTGCCGAAATATACTACAAGTAATCTTTTACCGAAACGTGCACCTCTTCCGACACCATTTATCGAAACCTAGTTTGTCGTGAAAGCGCTCGCGATCTCGCGCTTGAATTTGCGTCCCTTCCCCGCTCTACCGCCACAAGTGTTATCGCGAATTTTGAGTTTTTGGTTAGCTTTACATAGATTGCTGGGACGGACCCAGCTGGTGCTCAACACATTCTTTTGTTATATATTAATCTTATATATTATTAATTACTTTTCATACATTATAATAAATGTCACAGTCTATTGTTATTCGTAGACTTTTTCTTTAGCGACCCAAGACATAACCACCTTCTTGCATTACCCTTGTCGAAAGACATATCTTGCGTGATTAATAATCAAATATTTATAACACTTGTATTTATCGTAGCCTTTTCAGCATAACCCTGCTACCCAGGTCTGCCTGGCTAGTAGCTCTTTATACCATCGTAATCCATTTAACGTAAACAAATTATATGAAAAATATAAAATTTATGTTTATGATGTTAAATACGGAAATATAGTTAGTGAAACATAGAGCTCAATACAAATTAGAAAAAATTTTAAATAAATGGATATTATTTTAATGATTTTAATTTAAATGTTATAATCACATACATAGAATGTGAAAATGAAACAACACTATACAGGGTGTCAATTAAGTCCCGGGACGGCTGAATATTTTCTATAGTACTTCATTTCTGAAAATGGTCAAGGTCATTTCTTTAGTAACTTTGAACAAGGAGTCCGATGGTGCCCTTGGATTTGACCTTGACCTTATTTTCAAGGTTATTTCGAGGTCAACCTCAGTTTTTGAAATGAGAACCCCTATTTTTTATAACGGAATCGGAAAGAGCGGAAAATTTTACGTCCGGATGTGTATTGAGGTATGAGGTTGAGGTAACCCCTAGAGGTCAAATAGAGGTCAAATAATGACTTCTTAAAAATCTCGCGAGTTCAGTGGTAAAACAAAACAAAAAGAAGTCATTTGAAGGTCGACCTCATTTTTTCGAATGGAAACCCTTATTTTTGATACCGGATTCGAAAGGAGCAAGAAATTTCATGTATGGAAGCCTCTCACGATTGGGGTGCTTGATTAACGTGAGTCCCCTTGCCTCGTCTTGCCTCTTACTTAAAGGATCAAAGTTTAAAGGCAATGTCATGTTGGATTTGAAAATATCGAAATTTTGGTAGTAGATTCTAACTCAAATGTGCTATTTCTATGATTTTCATCCGCCATCTTGAATTCGCCACCTTGGATTTGGAAAAATTGAAATTTTGGTTGTAGATTCGAAATTTAGTTTACGTAGAGCTGGGCGTGAGCATGACGTTTCTCATGAATGCGTACGAGAAATTCTGAAAAGCATTCATTTTCATACTTATAAAATTCATTTGGTCAGGAGCTTAATGAAAATGATCCGGATCGTCAGCTCGAGTTTTGCGAAACGATGATGAATAGAATTGACGTAGAGCCTAATTTTTTATACAATATAGTTTTTTCGGATGAGGCTACTTTCACTTTAAATGGTGAGGTAATAGACACAATTGCAGATATCGGTCTGACTCAAATTCTGCAAAGATGTTGGAAAATCACACACAATATCCACAAAAGGTGAATGTGTGGGCTGGTATCTTTAACGACACTCTTGTAGGTCCTTTCTTTATCGACGGTAATCTCACTGCAGCTTTATAGGAACAGTTACTTAGGGATCAAATAATACCACAAATTAGAGAGATAGCAGGTGGTGATTGCAATGTAACTTTCAACAGGATGGAGCAGCCGCTCATTTTGGTCAACACGTTCGAGAAAATTTGGATGTTCAGTTTCCTCGTAGATGGATTGGAAGATGCGGTGCAATCGAGAGGCCGGCTAGATCTCTGGATCTGACACCACTCGATTACTTTCTCTGGCGTTACCTTAAAGTTTATGCTACTAAACCAAACAACTTAGAAGAAGTGCGCAATCGAATTATGCAAGAGACTGCTAGAATTTATGGAGCAATTTCTTACTCGGGGGTTTTTGGAGTCGCTGAGTTCGAATCTACAACCAAAATTTCAATTTTTCCAAATCCAAGGTGGCGAATTCAAGATGGCGGATGAAAATCATAGAAATAGCACATTAGAATTAGAATCTACTACCAAAATTTCGATATTTTCAAATCCAAGATGACATTGCCATTAAACTTTGAACCTTTAAGTGAGAGGCAAGACGAGGTAAGGGGACTCACGTTAATCAAGCACCCCAATCGTGAGAGATCCATACATGAAATTTCTCGCTCCTTTCGAATCCGGTATCAAAAATAAGGGTTTCTTCAGTCATTATTTAAGTCATTATTTGACCTCTATTTGACCTCTAGGGGTTACCTCAACCTCGTACCTCAATACACATCCGGACGTAAAATTTTCCGCTCTTTCCGATTCCGCTATAAAAAATAGGGGTTCTCATTTCAAAAAATGAAGTTGACCTCGAAATAACCTTGAAAATAAGGTTCAAGGTCAAATCCAAGGTCACCATCGGATTCCTTGTTCAAAGCTACTAAAGGAATGACTTTGACCGTTTTCAGAAATGAAGTACTTTAGAAAATATTCAGCCGTCCCGGGACTGAATTGACACCCTGTGTAATAAAATTAACAAACTAAATCAGTTAAAAACAAAGGTGACATCTTTAAAATTTAATATTTGCCGAATGTTTATAAAGAGTTTAAATTATAAAAATTTACAAATGATAATATAGAAAGAAATATTAATGACATCGAAATTTCCTTTTGAAACAACCGATCGTTTGCTTCAATATATATGTAATGAAAAAAATCATTTTTTGGTAAAATAATATTAGTGTGAAGAAATTACTGACAAATGTTACCAGCTTACGCGAAAAGGAAAAAATTCGAAAGCCAAAAAATGGAAGACAAAAAAAGGAAAAGAAAAGTATAAACATTAAAATAAAGATAGAACATGAATAGTCAAGAATTACAAGAATAACGAGAAAAAGAAGCGATACTCAAGATAGTAACTTATGCGGAAAGTAAAGAATGCGAAAGCCAAAAAATGGAAGAAAAAAAATGAGAAGAAAAATACGAACATTAGAAAAAAGACAAAACATGAATATTCAAGAGTTACAAGAACAACGTAAAAAAATGCATTACGAAAAAATGAAGTTTACTGGAACAACAAAACTAAACTACGCAAAAACTACGAGAAGAAAATCTAAAAAAAATTAAAATTAAATAGTTGTAGAAAACAAGATCTAAGTAAGTTAAGTGAAATATTATTTACAAGATATTTAAGAAAAAGAGAAAGTGCAGAACTAACGGAACAACCGATCGAATTAATTAAAAAATTAAAAATTGATGACAATAGAAAATGTGAAAACATATATAATGAGTTATGCGGTATTGAAATACCGCACAATATAAACTTTTACAATTATTCCACTTTCATCATTTCTGTTTACATAATGATATTCCACTTCAATATGCTTCGAGTTTTTTGTAAAATTTCCAAATTTTGCTATCGCAATTGCACTAGAATTATCTTCGTATACCTTTATCGGTTTATCAAAATTTTTATCGAAATTCATTTATCAAATTTTTAATAAATATAATACTTCTGATGCTACTTCCGACAAAGCAACATACTCTGCAAATGTCGAACATTTTGTTACCACACTTTGTGGGTGTCCAAACAATTACATTTCCAAATAATCTAATCACAAAACCTGTAGTAGCTTTTCTATCTACACTATCGCCTGCAAAATCTGATTCAACCATACAATCTAATATTTCAGTATTTATATTATCACAGTTCGTTAATTTTAAGTCCTGTAACGTTGAGTTTCTCCCAACTCAATGCCACAACTTATTTATTTATCAGGACCCGGAGGCTGATGCTCCGATCGC
>JAWWEQ010050746.1:0-11089 GCA_035583055.1 Torymus tubicola
CATCAAAATACATAAGGATATGATAATCAGTGTTCTGGGTTAGACCACTTTCTTTTTTTTGTGGGGCTGTGTTATCAGCGTAAATAAAATTAACGTGGATGACCAATGCAATTTAGTTATATTATTAGGGACGACAAAGTTATATGTATATGCGCATAACTGATTATATTATATAAAATTTAAACAAAAGACAAAAATTTCACCGCTTCTCTCTAATAACCTGCTTTTCAACCTACTCCTTAAAATTGATATATGTATATACTTACAATTTCCACTACACTATAACTTCTGCAATAAAACTTTATTATGCAAATGTTGGAATTCATGAGCTAAGCCAGTAATTAGGTTTTTCTACATTTCATTTACATTGTGAAGTATAATGATGATGTCCACTTTTATCTGTAAATTCAAGAGACAATCACTTTAAGTAATAATAATTGTGCAGCAAAATGATGGTAATGTATCTTCTTTAAAAATTTATGAAAAATGTTTGTAAACGTATGGAAAATTATTTATCGTTTATTTACTCAGAGTGTTATTTACAGTATTTAATCGTACACCAAAGTTGGACTAACGAAGACAAGGTTTGCAACATGGTACAGTCAAATTATAGTCGATGCGTGAACAGTATTTTTCGATGAAGCTGCAGGATATTTCATTATGTGAATTACACAATACATGAATCTTGTTTACTTTAGTGTTATTCACGAATTATGATGGTATATAGAAAAATATAAGTAATCGTAAGTAACCATGGGATGATTCATTTGTTTCACTTTGTATTTTGCATTTTTTGTTTTTTATTTTATATACGTTTATCGCACATTTTTCGTCATTAATTATATATAAACAATCGTATCGAAATTTCAATACCGTTTGGAATATATGTTGAAAAAATATATTCTAACGGTAAAACTTGATCCACTTATTCATGCTTACGTGGGCCCGAAATAGTATATTACGTACCGTGGGAGGAAAAAACTTGGACAGTCTATGTCTTGTGTAAATTGCCACCCGAGCCGAAGGCGAGGGTGGCAAACAGGAGATGTGGGCTGTCCGATTTTACTCCTGAGGAGCGTATACTATTTTTCCTCCCACGGAGGCCGAAAATACCATATTGTCGTTTCGGAGCTGGGCGGGAATGTGGTACTTTCGGCCCGGCGGAAGGAAAAATAAATTACGTTCTTCACATGAAACAAAAGTAAATAATTTTAAGAACTTTCGGTCCCACAAAAGTTCGATGTATCGCTCTTAAAAATCAACAGCATAGCGTAAACATGAGAGCTCTCGGTAAATCAATGGTTGTCCCTGGAAGGGGCGAAAAAGTAAGAGAGTTAAAAAGCTTGCTGGCTGTGCGCTACTCGGCGGTGAAAAAAAGGGTAGGGAGTAAGAAAACGTTTCGTCTACGTAGCGCCATTATGCTGCTCGCTCTTTTGCTTGCTCCTTGATTCACTTCTTTCTCTGCGAATGTCAGTAATGGATGTTCGCAAAAATCCGAGAATCGATCATTACTCGATGTGATTCGGTGCTTTAGCGATATCGATGAGTCAGCGACCTTTTTATATTCGTCATATAAGGGATGAAAAGTAGACGTAGTCTGGGTACGTGAGCTGAAGGTAAATATTGAAATTTATTCTTTATTTATATGATAAGACCGTATAAAAAATTTGTATTCGGATCTTTCTCTTTTGAAGTTTCCGCAGTTCCTCTTATAAAAATGTCCGCAACATATCAAAAAAATCTAAATTATTGAATCAATTTCTACCTTACCATCTGTTTATTTTTCATTTACAATCAAAACGACTATTTATTTGTTAAAAATAATTTCACATTTTGTATTACGTGAAAATTTAGATTATTACAATACTCAAAAAATTTCTTATAAATATTATTTACATCATTTTTAGATCAGAAAATTAAAATAGATAATTTCGTATCTATCTACGTAAAAATTCTATAAATGAAATTCATTGACGTATTAAAAAAATTCCAGGTACACGGATAGTATTTTTTCATAAAATCTACCGTGAATTTCGTGGGAAAAATGGTCGGTGTGTATGGTGTGGTAAGTGCAGAACCCCAGTACGTTCTGGAACTTTCTGTACAGTGCGCACAGAGAAATTTTCCGATTTATTCGTTTTTTATTCTATTTCTCTAAATATTATTCAAAATTTAAGTGTTTTAAAACATTATTATACCTTTTATTTGACAAAAAACGGAAAAAGAACTAATTTATTGTAAAGCCAAGGATCTGCATTTATAGTTTACATACACGGTTAAAACATACTAATCGCAGATAGTGCTAGCAATGCTACCGACGTGCGTTATCAGAATTCAAAATTACCGTGACAGCTCGGTATTCGTAAGTTTTTATAATTTTTATACTATTTTCGCTGTAAAATTTAACTCCGATAAAAATTAACGTATGGATAGTAAATTTTTCTAACGCTACAGCAATAATTATAGGATCATTGATTGCCGTAAATTTCACGGTAATTTTTATTTGAAAATTTTATCCGTGTATGAATTATGCTTAATCTCAGTTCAACGACTAATGTTTTAAATCAGAACTTTAATATTGACAAAAAAGAGAGCTCGCGTTACAGATGTTTTTCATCCCACCATTAATACAGTCCACCATTAAAAAAAAAAATTATCTCATTCCTTTTGTGTACCCATTCATTTCAGCAAACATTGAACTCTGCTCATAACACTTTCAACCCTTAACATCGCCCTCCCTCCACTCCCTTACATATTACACGAGCAACGCAGCGCACAAATTCACAAAGAAGTATACGAGGCTTCACCTTTCTCGCAGAACAGAGAGGCGTCTCTATACTTGACGTTACTATACATTAGCTTTCCTCCCTTGCGAGCATTCAAAAGGGAAGCAGCACAGTCTCTCGGCGTGCTCTCTTTTTTTTTCTTTCTTCCGTCTGTTCGGCGGGACGTATCGACCGTGCGACGGCCAAGTCATGTCCTTGAACCTGAATCTCCCGCACCCGCCGTCGACCCGGCCGGCAGCGCGGCAGTGGCGATGCTGATATGGCGACGACGAGCCTCCCCTTGCGTTGCTACACTCACACATACATATACAGTTCCCGACCAAACCCAACGGCTTGCAGCCAGCATGTCTGATCCTTCTTGGTTGCGTCGTTCTCGCGCTCTTTCTCCACCCGTGTGCAGCCGCGAAACACGGCGAAGGGGTCGGCAATCGACGATCGACTGCGTGTGCGCGCGCAGTTCGACGACCCTGCCTTTCGATTGGAGGAAAAGAGAGAAAGAGAGAGTGATAGAGAGAGAGAGAGAGAGAGAGAGAGAGCGAGAGAGAAGAGGGATGAGAAAGAAAGGGGTGGAGAATACGAGAGAGACAGAGTAGTAGAGAAAAGGAGGAGAGTTTATGGTGGAACCGTCGAGCTAACAGCACTCTTACATTTTTCCGCTATGCTGAAAGTGCGCTTTCTCTCCTTGCTCTCTTTGCTTTTGTCTCTGTCTGGTTTTATTTACTTCTTTCCGGTCAGTGACGAAGATCGAGATATTGATACAGGTAACTGTGGAACAGAAAATTAAACAGAGGAGTAAAGGAGGAAGCGAAAAGAACGAGAAATTCGTTCATGCGCATATTTCATTCTGAGAAGAACTACCCTCGATAAAAATTAAATGGTGCGGTACATACGACAAAAGAATTTCAATGGTCAGGAAGAGTAAGAGAGATAAATGAATTGGGATTGAATGAGAGTGTATTTCGATTTTATAAGAGTTAATAAAGAAATTGCAATAATTTAAAATATATTTCATGTATAGTACGCACCATCGGTAATCAGTGAGGTATTAACGAGAAATTTACTCGTTATATTTTTGCGAGGAAAAAAATCATATAAAAATGTCATCTTGCCACGATGTATTAATACCTTTTTGAAGTCTGTTTATCATTCGTTTCAGTAATGCACTTAAGTTTTATCTACTTGTTATTCTCTCAGCGGAATTTATCTCATTTCTCGTATCTTTTACATCGGTGGAGAGGTAGGGAAAATCGACAAAAGCTCGCTGCTGCGGAGCCAGCCCGACTGTAATTAAGATTTAATGGGAGCCTGGCGCGCTTCAATTTTACAAGTCGATTCACATTGTTTTCGTCTGGATGCATCATTGTTAAGTAAACTCGAAGCGTGAATTTATATCTCGTGTCTCTTGCCTTCGGAAACTAAAACAATTTCACCCGTAAATTTCAGTGTTTTAATTAGTTTTCAGAGTTATAATTACACTGTTGTGCGCTCGCTGTAATCGTGCGATATTCTTCATCTAAATTTGACGTAAATAATTTGAGTTGTTAATTTTGGGCTGAGATGAACAGCCAGTAATTTGCAATCAAGCGCTCTATTAACGACTAAACCAAGATAAAAATAGAATCCTTTTTTTTTGTTCAAAATTTATTTAATGAAAATCGTTTTAAAAATTCAATATTTGCAAGAATTTATTAAAGATTTAAAAGCTGACAAAGCTTGACTAAAATTGACGTGAATATCATGGATATTCATTTTTTATAAATATTTACTAGTAAAAACATTTCTTTTAAAAGAAAAAGGTTTCTATTGGTATATAAAATAAACTCTGTCAATAGAAAACTAGTAAATGAAAAATAATGGTAAAAGTTTGTACTGCAATTCTAAAGAGCATTATTGAACACACAGTTTACTACAATTAAAGTTAACTCAATTATTTTTTCTTTAAATATAAAAAAATCTGATAATTTTAAGTAATATGGAAAATTTAACAAAAGCTATAAAATTTTTTTTTTTAATTCTCCTATTAAAAGTGCACTTATGAATACCGTATGAAAGGTGCACAGAACGTATTTTGTAACTTGTAATAATAACTTGTATTCTTCTCTATTGCAGAAAAGCCTTCGATTACAACCACATTCCTGTGCGCATGCATAAAACGAGGCGCGAAAATCTTCCCCTTCGATTATTTCGACGCTCGCTTTGTTCGCCTTCGCTCCAGACGCTTTCCTCTTCGTCTTCTCTTTGTCTTTTGTAAATTTGCCAGTGGCAAACAGACAGTGCGAATTTTTCGTCGCAATGCGGGCACTAAAATCTCTTGGGGAATACTGCTATCCACTTCTAAGTAACGAAAAGTCTACGGAAGTGTCGGGAGCAGACGGGATGGGGAGGAGACAACGACGGTAGTTTGAGGAGTTCCAAGCGGAGAGAAAAGGACCGAGGCAGGCCGGCGTACAGACGGGTATGCGTGTGTCCGTCGGACCGTGGGGAGACAAAGAAAGAAGTTTCGGACGTAGAGAGGTGAGACAAAGCGAAAAAAGCTAATCTGAAAAGTTAAATTTGAATTTAAATACTGATTAAGTGGTAAATACTTTAAGAATTTGTCTTTATTTGAAGATAAAAATGATTCATGCTTTTTTTTAATATTTATAAAAAGAATTAAATTCATACAGAATTTCGTAACGCGGATTGTTGATAGTGAGTCGCAACAATTTTTCAAATCACATAGTGATTAGCTACAATGCATAAAAATAATTATTAGACAAGTGTATCGAATATACAACGTACAATAAATAAATCATTACACTTATTTGTATATAAAACTTTGATTAAATTTTTTTTAAAATACAACAATATATTACAATCACTTGTATTCATCCTTTCTTTCATTTAATCTATATATTATATATATATATATCTTTTTTCATATTATAACTCTAGTTTCTTGTGCTTGAGGAAACAACGAAACACCCAAACTGTTCGTAAAGGCTAAGTCGCAGACGGATTGAATTCAACACCCCAGTATCAAATGGTCCACCGAAGGGGCGATTGGTATCTTAGTAACGGCTGCCTCTCCTTTGTACGCAATGCGATTGACGACTGAAACGTCGCCGAGAAGATGAAGGTATGTTATTGACTGGGCCAAAGGGATTCCCCTCATCGGGAGTCGAATTCTCACGACTGCATTATTTGGAACGAGAATCGACCACGACCGAGTGGATCCTCGATTCCGTCGACTGATATTCCCGGCGTCTTCATCAGTCGTGTAGTGGAGTTAATTAATGTCGCTGCTTCTGGCATTTGTGTACGAGTAGAAAGCTATTCTGTTTGTCACGAAACGATTATGATGTTATACTTCAATTTAATTGGAAATGATAATCGAAAGGGATCATTTATTAAATTATTCCTCATACGTTGTTCGTCGTTTATTTAAAAAAACTAATTTTACTTTGAATCAAATTAATTGTTTTGTAAAGGCATTAAATTACAGCCGTAAAGTGTTGTTTAAATTAAAATTTAAAGAAAGTTAAAGTTTTTTGTTGATGTTTGTATTTACGAAGCGATAATTTTTTTAAGAAGAATATTCAGAAGGGTATATAAAAAAGAGTTAAAAGAGTTATTTATTTGTATAACAGTTGTAATAAAAATTTGCACGTATATAATCAAAGCTATCATTTTATTACTATTTCAGTACTATTATAGGTTTTGGCTAAGAAAAACTATTTTCTTACTTAAGCCTTTGTTTGTAACACAAACATTATTGCACACAGTTTTAAATAATTTACTTTATGGAATGAATTTTTAACGTAATATTAAGTGAGTGGAAAAAAGTTATAACAAAATTTATGTTGAATAGAAATTTTTATCAATCGAATTATTTATGAAAAATAGTAATTTTAAGAAAAATGTACTTCGTTAACTATTCAACAGGGTTAATTTTCCAAAGTCATTTTAAATCAATCTTAAGCTAGTTTTATGAGAGACAATTTCACCAAGAAATTACGGCCTCAATGGCTGTGTAATCTGAATAAATTAAGGTTTAAACCCGTATCGAGACGTTGAATTGAGAAACATGTTAAACGAGAATATATACACGTAAGCTAGATAAAATAAAGAACATGTAACAAAAAGTAAAAAGGTTTCCGAAGCATGAATTTTCATAGCTCATCAACAGAATTTGTAGTAAAACACATTCTTTGCCTGAACGCGTTCATAAGCGTTTGATAAAATCATATGGAAATTATAAGAAAAAAAAAACAATAATAGTATGGAAATTATAAAAAAAAAACTTCATAAAGTACTTTCAAAAGTTGTCTGCTTCATTATTCACCAAAAAATTTCATAAACAATGTATTTTTATTATATTCGAAAATCGACGATTTGATTCGCATTTGTCTATTAACAATACACGATTCGTATACGAATATATATAAGCAGTGCATTGCTTAGATGCCTATGGACCTTTAGTAAACGGTGTGATCATACTTATAAATTAAAATAATTATTGCTATAAGCTTTCTATACGGATATTATAGAAGTAATGCTATAAATATCTTAATCAAATTGATATAATATACATGATTGAAATTGTAATAAGTGTATTTCTTATACCTTTGTAAATTTTCGTTTGAGACAATTTTATATTTAGTGGCTTCTAACGTCAAAGTTAACCAAAAAATGAACAATTTGCATCAAACATTATACAATATATATTTCGTAAACGGCTCAAAATAGTACAAACGTATTTTACTAAGAGATTTTCAATATGTTGGGCATAGGCGTAGCTTTTTGAGGATTTAGATAAAACAACTCTTAAATTATTTGTAATACACATTATACAGTCCAAATTATTCAAAATTTACCTACCCAGCTAATTTGCCAGAATTCTGCAAACATTGGTACATTTTGTATTTGTGATCTGCAGTTCCGCATACCTTAGCATTCTGTTGTAAAAAATAATTTCTGCTTGGATTGCTGTCGGCTTTGTTGGTATATTCTAGTAGGGCTCAAAGATTAGGTTAAAATTTACTGTATAATATAAAATAAGTTTTATTTCTTATGGAAATAAATAAGAGAAAATTCGATGAATAAATGATGATGCAAACGAAGTATTGAAATATATGTACTTATCTATTTTAGCTATTTTTTCATAATAGATTTACATTTTACCATGAGTATTTATAGATAATATTTTGACGGAAAACAATTAATTGATGATAGAATAAACTAACACAAGAAACTATTATCATAGTTTGAAGAAGCCCCATACCAATGATCGGGCAGACGTTTATATTTATGAAATTAGTAGTCACTATAATAAAAAAATAAGTTTTTACATCAACAGGTTAATTAAATTAGTCGGTATCATTTGTATTAAAAAAATAAATTATTTTTAATAACAATTTTTCAAGCTTATTACTATTATTTTATTTGTAGATAGCCCGAAGAACTCATAAATAAAAAAATGTTATAATACGAACAATATAGTTCATATGGTTTCCAATTTTTTTTTAACATTACATAAGATTGTATCATACCACTGTAAAATTATTTGCAGAAAGTTCAAATAATTTTCCGCCGTGCAAAGTTAATGGAGTTTGTGTTTTTGTCAAAATTAACATAATCACTTTCATATTTGAAGTCGTATCTTTATACCACATGCAGTCATATACCACATGGATTAATGACTCGCTCTAATAAAAATATAATAAGATTATATTTAAAAAAATATAATAATATTTTTTTGAAAATATAATAAGATTAAATTTTTTTGACAAATTATTGTAAAAAACATTACCTCGTTGCAAAGATATTGTCCTGCGAAACAAAATACAAGAGTTTGAGAAAGCATTACTACAATAAATAAAGAAAATTTTAACAGTAGCACATCAGCGGTCTTCAGAGCCTGAAAATTTATAGCAATGTCAATCAAATTTATGTCTTATATATTTTATACAATTTATTACTTACTGTAATTAAAACAAATCCTGTAATACAAATCCCCAAAGTACTAAATACTATTTGAAATAATGATAGGTTAGAATAAGTCGTATTGATTTTACGAACTAGAATTAAAATTTTTAAATGTCTATTGATTACGTGCTTTAAATATTGATTGCTCTTGTTATTATTCTGATCTGGATGAATACAACAACTTCGCAAATAACCTTGTAATAAATTTTTCATTGAATATATATGTGCATTGGTATGTAAAATCTGAAAACATAGAAATATATTTAAATAATTAGAATTTAACATAAATGATTTAATATATTATATACCATTGCAACAAAAAGAGTTTTGCTTAAAGAATGAAGAACACACATGAGCAACCCGTAAATTAATTGAATAATGTTTAGCACTTTATAAAAAGGAGAGCGTAAACAGTCAAAAATACGATTGAAATCCCTAGTGAAAAATCTCACGCCAAAATCTCATGTGGCTATTGGAAAGAATTAAATCACATGAGAACTCACATGAGATCTCACGTGAAAATCTCAGCCGACTAAAGTATTCTAAGTCCTAACGACGACATAAGAAAAACGTTTTCATTCTCGCCCACAACAGTTACATGAGAACTCACATGAGATGTCACGTGAGATCTCACATAAAAATCTTATCTGAAACATATTTTAAGTCCCAACGATGACATAAGAAAAATGTTTTCATTCTCACCCATAACAGTTACATGAGAACTGACATGAGATCTCACATGAGGTTTCACATAAAAATTTTATCTGAAAAATATCTCAAATCTCAACGACGACAAGAGAAAAACGTTTTCATTCTTGCCCATAATAGTTACATGAGAACTCACATGAGATCTCACGTGAAAATCTCATCTGACTAAAATATTTTAAGTCCCAACAGGTATCACGTGAAAACCTCATCTGACTTCAATATTTTAAGTTCTACGATACTTACCGTTTAAGTATCACTGGAACTTATTTCAATCAAGCGAAATGTTGCGTGAAATATTATATGAAATCTCGCGTGATTATGTGAATTTTTCAATAGTGCGTGGCGTTGTGAAGAAAGGAGCTAGATTTGCGAAACACAATGAGTGAATGGCTTTACAGATTAATAGGTTTTAGAATTACCATGGTATATTGGTTTCAAAAAAGTAATAAGTAATGGCTGCAAATACTGATTAGCCTTGTCAGAAAAGACAAGCTAAAATACTTTATAACTGTTAAGTTTATATCAATATACATTACATTGTAAATAAGCGGTTGTAAGCATGTTCTTTCTTTATGTTTTTTATAAAACAATGGTGCTTATGTCAATCGGTGAAGATCTAGTTTAAACCCATCTCAGTAAGTAATTAATCCTCGTCTTACCGATCGAACCATTACGAACCTCTTCCCTATAAGATGAGCGAAGCCTCTGTGCAAAACCTACCGAGGAATCGGTTTTCCAGTATTCATACTTTCAGCACAATTATTGTACTTAATTAATCCGATCCACAGATAGGTGCATGTGAGAGCTTTAGCCACCAACCCCGGAATTCAAGTGTGTGCCCCGCTACCGTAAAAACTCCGGAACACATTCAGAAAATGCTTCCGATAATTTCTTGCTGATGGGGAATTCTGGGGCGTAAAAGTATCGTTCAGCAACATTTTCTAATTAATTAATCCAAGAAGTCAAATCTCTTCAACTAATCAAATCTTGTAAGAAATATGGTAATATAGATCTTGGCTGAGATATTTTCAATGGTTTTTTTCTTGAACCTCGAATAGCGAATTTAGTGATTTTTGTAGATGATCTGTCATTACCTTATTACGATGATATTCCAATATCACTGGTACTCTCCACTTTATTAATCTAATTCTAATAAAACCAGAATCAGAATATATTATCTCTTATACCATTTTTTTAGTGTTTAATATTAATTATTTTTAAAACTCTTGTAACTTGTGTACACATCTGCACCACCAAAATACAATACTATAAATCAGAGGAAACTTACAAGACTAATAAATCATAATACAAATAAACAAAATGGTTCAGGAAATTAAATTTTTAACTAACAGAACAAATTTTATTAATTTAGTATTGAACAAAATAATAACGTAAAACTTTAAAATTTAACTTGAAAATTTTAAAAATATCAAACATCAAATGTCAGTCATTGAGATTTTTCGAAAATGGAATTGACTATGAACATACTTAAAGGGGTCTTACACCTATAAATTTGAAAAAAAATTGATATTTTTTTATTTGATTTTTCAATTCTATATATTATTCTAAACTTGCAAAAAAAGTTTGAGTGACATATTTGAAAAATTAGCAAAGATATAAGCAAAAAT
>JAWWEQ010050747.1:0-11088 GCA_035583055.1 Torymus tubicola
TTTCGAAATTTAGCTTCGTTTTTGAGCTAAAAATTAATCAAAATTCTGAATTTAGTGATGTAATTTTATCAATATTAACGGATTTCGAAATGCGTTTTCGCACACGGAGCGTGAAAAATTGTAATATACAGTCACGCCCACCAAAATTATTGTAACCTCGACTTAACATACGTCTTGCCTGCGAGGAATTACTGTAAAAGTACAACAAACTATTTAATTTAATTGTGTAAAATTATGTAAAACCTGTATATTTAATTTTATTTGAACTCAAATTTTATTTGAACATTCAGAAGATGCTCATTAAATTTAGGTTATTCTGAAACAACATAAAAATACGTAGTCAAACTTGTACTCTTAATTAATTTTTTAATCATAGATGTCTATCATGTGTGCATTATAAAATTAATTTTTGTAATAATCTATTCAATCTGATTTTTTCTCTATATGTTAATTTAATGAAGTTGATAAATTGGACAGTCGAAAGATCGACGAGAGTTAATATATTAGTAATTTTGTTAGAAAAAGTGATCCTCTATTTCATCTGTCGAGCATGCCAAGAAAACGGAATTAACAGCAAGAATGAAGCGAAAAGGCAATCTTCGATATGCTTACTCCCGCTCATAATCTTTCGACCCCTTCCAACAAAAATTTTGTGAACTTTGAGGTTGTATATTTCCATGATAAATTAACTTACAGAAGTTGGCGGCAGGGTTTTACAAAAGTCTTGACAGCGTTTTTATAATCGCATTGGTTTAATTTTAAAATTATTTTTTTATTTTTTTTATGAGGACTTAAAAACTAAGAAAATTAGTATGCATGCCGACAGGTTTGGAGCCTAAAATGTTTTAAATAGCTTTTTGTTGTCATTAGCTCCCCTGTACGACACTACACATTCTGCCTGTAACTCGCCTGTAACCTCAGGCCATTTGGGGTTTGATAGTTGTTTATTAGGAACTTGATTCTTTCTGCGTAACTTCACATTTATTATATTTATTTCGGGTTTGATAGTTGTTTATTTGCAACTTGATCCTTTCTGCGTAACTTTACATTTATTATATTTATATATTTTTAATTTCCAACTTAATCCCTTATACCTGTATGCGTGTACACACATTTATTATATGTAACTCGCATTCCCAGGCTGTTTGGGATTTAATAATTTTTAATTTGCAACTTGGTCCCTTTACCCGTATCCCTATATCTCCTACGTGAACCTATTATCCCCAGGCTGTTTAGCGTTAATAATTTTAATTTCAACTTGGCTCTTCAGCTCGTTTGCGAAACATAATACCTTTAACGTGAAACTGGCATGCCCAGGCTATTTGGGGTCCTAGATTTTTCAATGAGCAGCTTGCTGTCTTCATCCCGTTTTCGTGGCCTTACCCCTGCTATGTGTACTATAAGATATGATAAAATTAATAAATTATATATATTTTATCGAAGGGCGCGGCAGGAGTGAAGTATAAGGAATGAAGTGACGTCGAGCGTGCAGGGCAATGACGTTCCCTTATATACTTTGATATTGGGTTTTCTAACCGTATTTTTTGGCATATTTCTCGTATTATAATTGCACAAGTAAATACGACATATGAGGTATTCATTTGAAATAATTTTTCACAAATATTCTACCTGCAAAAAATTTCGTTGTGAAAGATGCTTTCACTACGAAACTTTATTTTTTTCCTTTCTCTAGTTGTTTTCGACTTTGACGCGATGAATTTATATTGAAATGGGAAATCAATGCGATTAGGAGGAGGCAGCAGAGTTCAGCACGCGTGTATACTTCGGTATATTCTATATATACTTTGCTTCAGGTGTGCGTGTATACCATGTATGCATCTTATTTGCAGCAGGTGCAAAAGGGGGATTGATTAAACTGATAAATCAGCTGATATTTTTTGGTAGGGCTATATACGTAAGCGTCACTCACGTCACTATATCGTCACTCACGACATAATCACTTGACTTTTTTTTTTTCAATTTTTTTGCTGCTGTTAATTTAGCGTGCGAAGCACATAAATCAGACAGGATGTATCCTCACTAATTTTCACGTAGAAAACTAGGCCTCTAATCTATATTAGTGTGCCACCCGCGCTTAATTCAGAAAATGCAAAAAAGTGTAAAAATATTTACGTTATGTAACCGTAATTTCCCTATAAGTACGCATCTTATATTATATCACTATACTCTTAAACTCTGAAAAATTCGTGAATTCTGTCTAAAATGACTTTTTAAAAAAAGTCTCTCTCTCTCTCTCTCTCTCTCTCTCTCTCTCTCTCTCTCTCTTTTATTTTTAAACGTATATTAAAGACAAGAAAGTCATTGAATCAATCAACAAATAGTCGAGTATTTGTGTGTATGTGTTATATGATGATGAGAAAAATCAGTTAAATTTTTTCTAATTAACATCTGTTTGAACAAATAAAAAAAAATTTAACTATAATTTTTTTTACTACAGTTTTCTAATACATAAAATTAGACTATTTTGTTGTAACGCTTTAGCATTTATCGTGTTTCTGTTAAAATTTTGCCCCTTACTGTAATTTTTTATTTATACTAGAATTTTTATTTCTATTTTACCATAATATTTTTGTGTTACCCTTTCTATACGATAACTATATTACTATACAAAAAGAATTTAGCAACTAAAACTAAAAATATACATACATATTCAGGACTAGGTTCTAGTCTATTAAAAGCCTGTTAAAGGCACATGTTCGCGTGAATATACAGCGGCGTTGGCGAGCGGAGCCTCGACGCGCGGCGTAGCATGCACATATACGCGCGCCCGTGTCCCTATGCCTCGCCGTAGGCAGCGGAATTCCCCTCATATCCCTCCCTTCCCCTATACGTACAATGCCTTGGCTGTAGCTGAAGAAGATGCAATAGCTGGAGCTAGAGCGTACATGGTGACGACGTCGTCGTCTCCCGACGCTGCCCGAGGAACAGCCGACACCCGAAAAGGCAGAGGGAGAGAGCAACGGAGAGACAGAGAGAGAGAAAGAGTACTGGCACAGCAGCGCCAACTCGGGCCACGCATCGCAAGCACGAGCCAAGGAAGAGAGGCTCGCGCGCTCCGCGATGAAGAAGTCGGCCGGTCGGCGAAACACAGCGTGCAGAAGCACGTGCTCGTCTCCAGCCGGCATTTTGGCGAGCATGCGATCACCAACCGCTGTGCCGTGTGCGACCGAAGAAACGTGCGTGCCTTCGCTCCATTGCTTGAAAACCAAGTGTGTGTGTCCAGACCAGAGTGTACCGAACGGGAGAGAGAGAGAAAGAGAGAGAGAGAGAGAGAGAAGAGCGACGCAGCAGCAACAGCGTCTTCCTCCTGGCCAAAGATTGGATTACCTCCTTCATTGCCCCCCCCCCGGTATTCGTAATTGTGTGTGCGCGCGTCTGAATACTGATTACTGATAAACCGGTATTAACCCAACCTTCGTTGTAGAAGTTATTAATAGACCTCAAAAAATCGCTTTTTTGACAAATGATGATCTTATAAATTTACTTCGCACATTGTCTGATAACGTTAGGTGTAATGGTTCTAAATGAAATTCTTCATTTAAAAAGGATGAATTGATGCAGAATTATTGTAATTATATGTAACGCTTTCTACAAGCGTTAAAAACGGACAAAACGTCAAAATCTATTTAAACATTTTATTTTGTTACAAAACAATGTCGAGAATTCTGCAAGCCACACGATCAGATGCTCTGTCAGATGGTAATATATTCAATATCGTCATGGACCACCTCCTCTGTACTCTCTTTTTAGAATGTGGTGATATATTCATTAATGTCACCATCCGAACCATAATTTTCGTCGATGCCCTAATCCTACTTGCCAACTCTCCTACTGATCTTCAAAATTCACTCGACCACACGGCAAATTATTTTAAGGATTGCAAGCTAATGCTAAATAACACAATGCCACATGGCTGCTATTTTAGGAGATTCGATTAGAAGAAAGAAAATTATAATCGTTTGAGAATGTTAATATTAATTATGAGTAACATGCTGTGGGTGGGTTTTGTAAATAAGTTTGAATCGAACACAAGTTGAAATATATAAACTGTACAATATATTCAATCATTTTACAATAGAATTTTGAAATAAAAACTTAATTAATTACTATTAATGTGTTTTGATGTACATTGAGTGTTGGTCGCAGAAAATTACATTATAAACTTGGTTGTGGGTGTATGTGTATATTACAAGTGGTTTAAATCTAAAGAGTATTTTCACTGACTCGATTATTGGGTTTTATAATAGAATTTGTAATAACAAGCTCCTTGCGAAAGAGCAACTGACCTGTTGCAAAGATTGAGTTTGCCCGACAATGAGTTTTTCCAATAAATGAATTCCACTGACTAGGAGAGGGTCAGACCTCCGGATCACGGATTTTGCTCAAACTTTGAGATATGTTTTCGGATACCAAAATATGATGAAAGATAATATATTAGACCCTAATGCCTTGATAGGCTCGGGTTATCGACATTTTTAGTTGCATTTTAAGGAAATATTGCAAAAATTGCTCTTTTTTATTTGTTTATTATTTAGTTTAGATAAAGCATATATACAATTCTAAATAATGAAATTAAAACTAGAGAGTGCCACCTTTTTGTTGCATTTTTCAGAAACGAAAAATGTTGAATCTATCCAAAGTTGTGATAGTTTAAAGTTAAGCGTCAAAAAATCGCTTATAAATCGATGGAAACTAGAGCATGTCTATTTTAATGTATTTTTATTGTTTAAATTTAAACTATGATAACTTTGTATAGATTCAATATTTTTCATTTCTGAAAAATGGCAACAAAAAGCTGACACTCTTAGTCTTAATTTCATTGTTTACAATTGTATATATGCTTTATCTAAACTAAATAATAAACAAAAAAAAGAGTCATTTTTGCAATATTTCCTTAAAATGCAACTAAAAATGTCGATAACTCGAGCTTATCAAAGCCTTAGGGTCTAGTATTTCATTTTACATCATATTTTCGTATCCAAAAACATATCTCAAAGTTTGAGCAAAATCCGTGATCCGGTGAACTGAAAAAAAATTGATTTCTGCTTGAGTCCCAAGCAAAATTTACTTATTGACTCAAGTAGTTTTTGCTTGGCAATGAAAAGTAATACTTGCTTGATAGGTTGCAAGCAGAATTAACCTCAGAAACGAGCAAAAACAATGGGTACATTGAATGGATCGCAAATTGAACTCAACGAATACGTGACCTAGGTGTTTCACGTAGCCGATGATGATGTCTAGGTGGTGCGTACCGTAGTTTTTTGCCTCTAGGTGTTGAAACACATCTAATGCATGATCTATGTGGTCGAGGTAGCCGATGACGGAATCTAGGTAGTGCGCTCCGTAGTTTTTTGTCTCTAGATAACAGTTTCAATGGGTTCCAACACCTAGAGGTAAAAACTACGGAACGCACTACCTAGACTCCGTTATCGGCTACCTCGACTACCTAGATCATGCATTGGATGTGTTTCAACACCTAGAGGTAAAAAACTATGGAGCGCACCACCTAGACATCATCATCGGCTACGTGAAACACCTAGATCACGCATTCGATTCAAACAGAAATACCAGTGGTCTCAAGCAATATTTGCTTTGCTGCTGACCGGTTGATATCGCTTTGAGGCTAAGGTAGATTTCGCTCGAAACCCTAGCAAGAATTGCTTTTATGCCAAGCAAGAATTGCTTTCGAAACAGAAAGCAGAATTCGCTGTAAGAATAAAGCTATTTTCGCTTGTTTTTTTTTCGGTGCGTAGTCATTACACAGCCTCAGCTGTTCCGCTGAGACTCCGAGAAGTGCTGCCGCGCCGTGGCTGTGTCACGAGTAGGTCGTCAATACTTTTCGTAATACAATCTAAAGTAAAATTTCTTAACTCTAACGAAAAGTCTTAATGGTTCATGATTACAGCGATAAATGATTCGATAACAGTTAATGTAGTTACAATATTAACAGATATTACTACATCAAAATATTTAAATCTTAATGATATTGCAAAAAAACAGCTACCGTTGTTCTCTTATGAACGCTATTACGAAGTAATGTATTCAACTAGCGTCGCTTTTGATACAAAGTAATCAGTGCTCTTAGATCTACAGTTTCCTCGGTAATGTCACTTGGATATCCATTGTGTCCAGGATGCAGTGCAGTTCGTGGGATAACTTTAAATGAAAAGATCGTTTAGTTGAGCATATTGTGTTGTACTAGATCTTTTTTGAAAATGGGATTTTCAAGTGAAGTTTCTTTTTCCGTGCAATTTACGCGAAGGATTATGCCACATTTTTTATTTTTTATTTTGACAATATTTATCTCCAGCTCGTACATCTTAAATAGTTGTACTAAATACTTGCCCCTACAAAAGGATTATAAATATTTTTTATAATAAAAAAGTCGTTTCATCTAATAAATTAATTACTCCATTCTTTGATTTAACAATTTATTCATTAATAACTCATGAACTGATCAGCACAATTCTGATAATATTATTAAATAATAGGTTTTAACTATCCCTAATAATCAAAATATATTTAATAAAATAACTAATATTAATTTAATTTGTTAACAGAAAATTCATAATTACTTAATTGTTTTAGAAAAGTCTACTTTGGAGATGAATTTCGTATGGCGTTAACAATGTACCTTTCTATTATTGCACGCGTACTTCTTAGTTCCCGAGAAATTTTCATTCAGGTATTTATAATTATGCTGTATTATAAAATCTTATTTATTAAAATATCCTGAATTATTTCTATGCCATTAATTCGTTAGATAATTGAAGAATTGACGAAGAAATTAAATCAAGAAATAAAAGAAGATGTCGTTCTGGTTCGAATAATCCACGTATATGTAGATCATATGCCTCTTGTTACACAACAAAAGAAAAGAAAATTATTAGCATTAGCATTATGTTCACTTCTTGATGCCACTTACCCACCCTGTATATTAGAGTACTTTCCGAAAATAATTTTAAATATTGTTGAAACTTTAAATGATATAATGAAAATTAATGATACAGGATACTCTGTAGAGTAAGTATTGTTATATATCATCTATAGTTATCTAAAATTAATTCAACTGTAATATTTTTTGCAGCTCGCTTGTGATAGACGAATATCACAATTCATCACAATTAGAGGATATAGACTATGAAACTGAACATTCATTACGTAAAAAACAATTGATTTACAGTGACCCTGTTCACTGTATTGTTCTAGATAAATTTTTACAAAATAAGGTATCTATTTTTGAAGCTATAAGCAAAAACTTTGTAAATCAAATAAAACAAAATTTCTTTTCTATTTTAACAGTTAGATAATTTACGAAGAATAAAAGGGAATGAACAGTTCGATCAAATGATGCACACCATAAGTTTTGATATAGATCAACAACTTAGAGATTATGTAACTATTTGAAAATTACATAGAAAATATATAACAATGACAAATGTTGTATGATGTGTAAAAATTCATTTTAATAAAATGTTCTCCAACACCTTTTCCTATTTTCTATTACTATTTCTGTACAATTTTCTACAGGATTTTCTTCACGATTTTCTACACGATTTTATACATGATTTTCTACATGAATTTTTACATTATTTTCTACATTATTTTCTTCATAATTCTACACAATTTTCTAAATGATTCAATGGGGTTTTCTCTAATATTTGCAATTCATTGAATTATCATTGATGTTAATATGTCATGGAGATACTAGTCTACCTCCTGAACTAGTCTAGGAATTTAAACTGATCAAAAAGTATTATTAAAATTCGATTAAAAAAATTTAATTAAAAATTCGATGTTTTCTTTGAGTTCGCCATTTTTTTAATTTCAATAAACTTAAATTTTACTTTACCCATTATTTCCTTTTTCCAATATTTTATCAGTGTCGTTGTACGTGATTTTAAACAGTCTTTAAAAAATTCATAAATAATCATTACATAAATTTTATTGAGACTATTGACTCTTTGAGTGATGGATATAGTGATAATATATCAATGTGACAATATAATAAGTTAGAGAAAACTAAATTGCATAAGCAGCGGCTTTTTTATTTTCAATAACCTTGAATCTTACTTTACCCATTAACACTCGTAATGTCATTTTTCCAATGCATGATTAGTCTCTTTGTACGTGATTTTAACCCGACTTTAAAAAATTGATAAATAATCATGTTCACTATTATGTACGTATATATAATAATTTATTATTATGTTTATTATTTATTTACTATTATATTTGAGCAAGATTTTTCCTTTTCGCCAAATTTTGTTTGGGGTGGGTCTTGGATTTTCCCCAAATTTTAGTATGTTATAATACTACCAAAAATAAGACTTTTTGTAAATTATTAGGCCTGTTGATCCCATAGGGCCCGCGAAAGGCCCTATAATAGGTGCAAAAATGGGCATTTTTAGCCCTATTTTCAAGATTTTTTGTTTGGAGCTCTGTGAACCGTTTTTAACATACCATATCTCTTTTTTTTTGTTTTCGTATCAACTATCTAAGAAAAATTTCTTCAGACCTTAAAGTCATAAGGCTCATGAACGACATCTGATTTAGTGCCATAAAAATTTTTGAAAATTTAGCCATATTTGAACAGCTGCCACCATTGTTTCAGTGGAACGAAATGCATTTAGCAGGTCTTGTTTGATAGGTTTTCTAATCACCCTCAAAATGCCGCAAACGGAATTGTAATCGGTTGAGTTAGCTTGTCTGTACAAATGTCTTAAAAGGGCCTTTTTCAGAAAAATTGCGTTTTTTCGAATTTTCAAACTAATGCCACGAAAATCTGTCAACTTCAAATTGGCTAAAAATTTACCTGAAGGTAGTTCTATGTGTGTGGAATAACCTCCATATAAAATTATTTTGCTTTTTAGCCTTTAAATACCCTTTCATAGCTCTAAAAAATCGGCGATTTTCGCTATTTTCGCTTCTTAGTCAGCTAACGTAAGTTACTCTTCTGCCTTGTACCAGTCAACTCAGGGTTCGAACATAGTCTCATATTTCTAATGTAATGAAAATAAATATCAAAACCTTCAAAATGAGCCATTATCGAAGTCTCTAGGTGCTATCGAACCGGAACTCTGAGTTTTTAAAGATTTTTTTATTTTATTGGTATCAACTCCGTGAACGCTAATTTTACGCAATTTTGCATGTCTTATGTAACAAGGCTGTTACTTCGGTCCTAAAGCACCTAAGAATCTCTTTCAAAAACCAAAATGAAGCTCTTCATTTCTACTTTAATGATCAATTATGATTTTTTCTCTCGGTTCCGTAATGGTATTTATTGCGCAATAAGGAAAGAAATTGCAATTACACGTTTTTGGACATTTCCGATAACTTGCTATTAGCACTAATAGATCAACTAGCATTCAACAGCTTTTCTTTTTTTTTTTTTTTTTTTTAATAGTGAATTCTTTTTTTGATGAAAATTTTTTTCGACCATTATTGACGACAAAATACTTAATTAAATTTTCGTTGGTTGTTTGACATAAATGTTAACACAAGTTTAAGTGAAAACACGCAATATAGATAGGACACAAATATATAAAACATGTACGCCCTCTATGTGCGATACTCTCATATGGTCCGGCGTCCGACTAAACTAAATTTGTAAAAGAAAAGTATTCATTGACATATTAATTAAGTGTGTATGTTTTCTCGGAACCCAGATATTCATTTCCAGTTTCAATCATTAAACATTCAAACAAATTTAGCTTGAATTATTTTTAGCGTATGTAATGTTTTATCACATTTAAAATATCTAAAAAAAAGCATGTATAGCTTCATTGAATGTTGAAACACTTCTAATTACTTACAGCATTTTAATAAAATTGTGATATTACAACATGTAATATACATCAATCTTTAGTAAATTTTAGGGTAAAACATTTTTAGATGCACACTTTTTTCGGTTATGAGGCTTACCTTGAATTCCTCTTATCTCAGCACCAAATGGTCGAAAAAACTTTTCTTAAAAAAGAGAATTAACTCTTTCAAAAAAAAAAAAAAAAAAAAAAAAAAAGCTGTTGAATGCTAGTTGATCTATTAGCGTTAATAGCAAGTTATCGAAAATGTGCAAAAACCTGTAATTACAATTTCATTACTTATTGCGCAATAAATACCATAAAACGGAACCGAGAGGAAAAATCATAATTGATCATTAAAGTAAACAAAGGTCTTAAATCGACTTTTTTTTAAAGTAGCTTGCCATTTAATATTTTGTAAAATACACCCTCTAAAAACGATGGTGAAAATGTCAGGTCCCAAAAAGCCCGGCGTCACCCCTAATTTTGCAAAAAACCACCCTTGAAAACGGTTTTTTGCTTATAGCTCCCGAACGGTAAAAGATATCTGAAAAAGTCCCAAACAAAAGTTGTAGAGCGTGAAATTTTACATAAGAATCATCTATTACTTTATTGCACTTGATAAAATTAAGCTGGGGAAAATTCCGGAAAAATGTCAAAAGGAAAGTGGTAGAAGGGGAAGGGAGGCGGGGCCTACGCCCGAGCGGCTGTCTAATATATATAGATATAGCAGTGGCAGCGCGCTTCGGCGGTGTTGCGGAGAGGACCCGACGCGCCAGCACGCGTAAATCGTCTTATTGCCTGTCACGAGCCGTTTTTCAGCTTTGAGCGATTTCTACTGGCCCAGGCGCGAGAAAATTTGTTCCTATGTCTCTCCATATATTACTGTGAATATGTAATCGGGAAAACTAAGCATCGACTTTCATAGATTTTGATTCCTAGAATCTAAATCTCAATGTTAAAATTTTGCAAAATCACAAATCTATGACTTAAAAACGATCGTTTAAACAAAAATGTAATTTGAATTAATAAAAAAAGTATTTTCATATCGGAATAATTTTTTTCTTTTAATTTAAGCAATTTTCAGATGAATATGTTCTCTACATGATCTACGAAAAAACCAATATAATAAAAGATACAATTTTTTAAAATATTAATTTTCAGTTCGTAAGTAATGTCTACTTATAGTCATCAAATTTAATATTGAGTAATAGTTATTACACTTGCTTACCAATTATCATCTGATAAGCGATGTACATAGTTG
>JAWWEQ010050748.1:0-11087 GCA_035583055.1 Torymus tubicola
TATACACACTCATACATACTGTGTATAGTTATCGGTGAAGCATGTAGAGGATGAAGTTTAGCTCTTGTGAGTTTTTGCTCTATATCTGAAATGGAAAATAGAGGTTCTGAGTGTGTTGGAGGGGCGGAGGTGGGGGAGCTACAAAGCCGCAATGAATATTGTAAATGAAGTGCAGAATGCCGGTGGAAATTAAGTATGCGCATAACTAATTTATTCATCTGTTTAGCAATGTATTAAAAGATTTCATTTGGCGCTGGAGAGGCATTTACATTGCGAAATGTATTTTTTAATTGACGAATATAGAGGGGGCAATTATTTTTTTTTCGCGGTGAATTATATATAAAATGCTAATAAAATTTCGAGAAATTTATGTTTTTTTCTTATTAAGACATATATAAATATCCCTGTGAAGGGATCTGCAATATGCAAGGGAATTTCAAATGAATTATTAGTCGAATATTATACGCCATAAAATCGACGATAAATGGTTTATAAAATAAAATGATCTTAACCAATACACAAACATACGTACGAACATTATCCTCAACCCCGCGAAACAAATACTATTACAAATGAACAAACATCCATTCGAAGCTCTACTTTTTCATCCTCTCTCACATCTAAATCAACTAGCCACCTCCTTCTCCCAGAAAATAATCAGAAAACAAACGGTCTCTATCCCACCACACAGACCGAACGCCAGGAATAAAACGCGCAAGATCTATAGAGAGAAAGAGAGAAAGATTTAAAGCGATCGATTCTTAGTGTGCGCAGGCACATCACCGTTAGAGAATGTTAATATTTGACCGAGCTGAAAGTAGATGGTATAGGAAGCTCGGTGCGCGTTGGCTTCTTATGAACTCGCAGCGCGTGCGCGAAGGCTTGCGCGCATTACAATTTTAAAAGGGGGGTGTAAGAGGAAGAGACCGATTGTTTTGGAGTCAGTGTGGGTATGTGTGTGTGTATGTATGTAAGCGGACGTGCTCCGACGAAAAGAGCCGCGCGCGCAGAGATCAAACATTTACCAGGCGACTCCGGGATCGTGGTGCAGTTCTGGCACGGCCGCGCGATGTTATTGAGGGAACGGGAAATTTCGTGTAGGCATGAGTGTTTATAGTGTTTGTTGTATTGTTGTATTTGGGGAAGCGAGTGTCTTGTTGCTTTGCTTTTTTTTTCTTTCGCGATGTGTAGAAGGTTTCGGTTTTTGTAGAAATGTCGGTGGCGAGGTGTGTACAACCTTTGCTGCCAATATTTTTCGACTATTAAATGAAAAATAACAACGGAAAACCAGACTGCTACAGGCACACGGGGAAGCCTTGATCTTTGATTCACTTGATTCTACTCTTCATCTTTGATTTGTACATTATCATCTAAAAATATTAGTTGCAAATATTGCGTACATTATTCAAATATTTTTTCCGTACAATGCCATAGTGCATCAGCTTTGGTGCAACAAACTTTGGTAAGACCATAGACGTAAAAACAACTGATAATAAAGGATTTCTTGGTATTTTTGCCTTATTTTTAAATTTTACAATTGATCGGTAAAATAGTATACTACTCTAGGGAGGAAAAAACATAAAAAGTCCACAGCTCGTGTGAATTGCCGGAAGGCAATTGAAGGCGAGGGTGGCAAACACAAGCTGTAGACTTTCCAAATTTTTTCCCGTGATGCGTATACTATTTTTCACCATACCCATATTTTTGGATATCCATTTCACGCAATCAACTCGTAATTTCAAGGAAGGCGACCTCTCTTTCTTTTTAAATCTAAACGATATTGTATTTCCATCTGTTGTTGTAAAAAGATTACCTTTATATCATAATTTGGTTGCTTAGAACGCAGAAGACATAATTTATGTTACGGAGAGAAGAGTTCCTAAGCACGGCGTAACCAGAGGAACGGCAACGTAAACTTTCGTTGCCAATTCTGCACCAGGCAATATTACCGCCTACAATACGGCGGATACAATCTGTACCAGAATTTGTACTTAATTGGAGTGAGAGCAAATATCACAACGTCATAAAACATCTGTAGAATTATGCCTTCTGTGTTCTAAGCAACAAAATAATAATATAAAGACAGATGGAAATACAATATCGTTTAGATTTAAAGAGAAAGAGAGGTCGCCTTCCTTGAAATTACGAGTTGATTGGGTGAAATGGATATCACGAGTAAAAATTCTTTTTTAGATGCATTAATTTAACAGCCTTCATTGCCATTACCGAAAGAAGAGTTCCTAGGCAAGGAGCAAGCAGAAAAACAGCATCGTAAGCTTTCGTTGCCAATTCTGCACCAGGCAATATTAACGCCTACAATACGGCGGATAAAATCAGTGCCACAATTTGTTAATCGGAATGAAAGCAGAGATGGTGAACACCGTAAAATGATTGCAGAATTACGACAGCTGGCTTCCAAGCAACCAAACACCGATATCAAATCAGAGGTACTTCGATGGAAGTTTATATTGTTAGGGTTTGTCAGCGACAAGAAATAAAAAGGGGAAAATTAAGACTTCGAGAGTCTGTGCAATCAACTCTACTCGCAAGTAAAAGTTGATAGCAGAAAAGGGTATAAACGTAAAATGTGTTCGAATTAAATAGGCAAAGTATAAAGTGTCTTATTCGCAAATAAGACAACAAAGTATAGGCAATGTAACTGTAGGTAATAAGGCAAAGTATAGGCAAAATCGATAGGGGCAGCGAGTGGGTGCCGCAAGCCTCTATATGTATACTCATAAGAGTAATTGTCATTGAAGGTTACTCGTCGGTGTTTGTCATCTGGCGACTCGCTCGGATACTATAATCCCGAACACATATTTAATTGCCTTTAATTGAATTGATAAATTATTAATATACTTGATATTATCGTGACACTTCTTTCTTTCATTAACAATAACTTAATCAGTTAATAATCAGTTTAACCTAGTGCACTTCATTCCAAGCACTCAAAAATTTTGCGCTGTCTGATCACATGTAACCTACATCCACTGGTAGCTGACCCAAATCGACGGCCGAATTTACCTCCCCTCTCTCTCTCTCTCTCTCTCTCTCTTTGCATCCCGTCAATTACAGTATTTTGTCGAAAGAGAGAGCAACAGAAAAAGTGTTTCCCTTTTAAATCCAAGCGACCGCGATAACACTTACGCGGTAGAGATATAGTTTAACAATGTCCCTGTCATCGGCAACACATGCGAACGGCCCCAGTCGATGCATGCATGCTGTTACGTTAACACGCATTGCGCCGCAGTTTTTCGGGTTCACTGCGTCTCGTTGCTGGCTCCCCCCCTCTCTCTTTCTCTCTCTTACTCTCCACGCGTGACTGCTAACGAACTGATTGATGGTTCGCGAAGCACGTGGAGAATTAGAGCGTTGAGCGCGGATTTTGCGTTTTCAACCCTTCCCCCCTTTAACCTCCCTTCTCTTCCCAACCGATTTTTTTTTTAACGTTTGTTGCTTTGTTTTGTTAGCTGGGAGTAATGGCCTTTTTTGCCGGAATTTATCACGATAGTTTGCCAGGGGAATCGGATCTAATCGGCTTGTAAAGCTTTCTGCTGCGGTAGCAGAGAATTTAGTGTAACTCGCGCTTGGGTGAGGTCATAGTTGTGAATCAACGTCCGTTGTGTGCTTTTGAAGATATACGTTTGACGAATATCTGCTTTGCTTCGCGGTACCTATATATTCATTCGCTTCTGTATATATCTATATATATGCGCACGTTTTTTACGCTGTTTTGATAGGACGAGTGCGCTGTTCTGAAATGGCTTTTTCCCTTTTTTTTATGATTTTTCTGTTTCTGCGCGCAATGTACAACCGTGAAAAGAATGGATGAGACTATACAAATATTAAAAGTTCGGAGCGGAGAAAAAAACTCCACGCATACTATTGGAATAGTCTTCTCTGAGTGGATGGGAAAAAGGTTTTATTTTTCCGTATTGCACCGACGTTTTTCTTTTTATTAAAACAAAGTAGTAGATTTTCCTATAACATTATACAATCAAAACACACCAAACTTAAAATTATCCCTTTTTTCGGTAACCAAGTTATGTCAAAATCCATTTACAACGTTTCACAGATTCTTTATCAATTTATCGTTACAAACTTCAATCCTACTTTGTCGCGTTAAAACGTTACATTCTAATTTCCACGCTATCTCGCTTGAACCGTTCACTTTCCAATCCATCACAACACAACTCGCGCCTGAGGCAACAGCATCCACGACAACTATCACCGTCGCAACTCTCCTTCCTATCTACATACATACCTATATACATATAACAAAGCCACTCGCTTTAGCAAAATTCCGCTAATACACGGTAATCCAATGGCCGAAGTTCCCGGGACACCGCTAATTATTTCTCTGCGCGGGCGCGCGCACTACGCTATAGAGCTTCGTCGCGAAGCCCTCAGGCGCCTTATCGGCCCTCTCCCTTCTACCTCTAGTTCTGCGGCCCAGAAGAGCCGCCTATCCATCACCGCGTACCAACTACCTATATATATATGCGCGAGAATGAGCCTCGGAAATCGATCTGTCTTGTGACGGATGTGTCGCGAAAGGAAAAGGTTGAAGTAGGCGACCGGAGTATGTGTGGATTTTTAGCGCAAGGGGGAAAAGGAATTGGAGGGTGACTGATTTTTGAACGGTCGGACGTAGGGTTGTGTATGTATGTATGGGTGTGGCTTTTGAGAGGATGTAGTGGAGGTTTAATGGATGATGGATCTTTTTTAAATTTGATAGGGTAATTTTAGTGGATCATGGTTAGAGGAAAATAAATTGATATAAAGTGATCTTAATATTTGGATAGTGTATATTGTATTGAAATAGGTTATTTATTTGTTTTGAATATTTGTTTTGAATAAAAAGGAAATAAAATTTATAACGGTAGATCAATAAATAGTAAATTTACAATTATACGAATGTGCACTGATAAAGTACAAATTGGAGATGATGTAAACGCATCTGCAATAACGTTGAAAAATAAATTGGGGAAACGTTTCATATAACGTGGCGAAATAAACTCTTGAGTTTTCTCTGTAATTGAAGTAAAGTTTTTTTCATACATTTCCCAATACAATTACAAATTTCATATATTTCCAATACACTGCAAGGTAGTATAAAAAATGTATCGTTCCAACTATATCCGTAAGTTTTATTTTTACATTACTGAAAATATTGAAATAAATATAAACTCCGCATCAATAATAATATAAAACTGAACCATAACATTAACAATTTCCCACGCATTTCACAACGAAACCTCCGATAAATCGCAACGAAATTCACGGAATCATTTTGTTCCCACTCTCAACGAATTATTCTAGCCTAAACAGCAATAAGATTACTCACTAATATTTATTATTACGCCCTGGTCTAACGTCATACACCTCCTGACCCATACACGCGCCATATACGAATGAGTAGCTGTGCAGGCATGCAAGTAAGCGCAGGCGAGCAGCGAAAGTCAGACCGTCACGCGACTTCTCCTGCTGTTATTCACCACTTGCTTCTCTCTCTCTCTCTCTCTCTCTCTCTAGCTCGTTCAAAATTTACACGAGGGATAGACCAAGAGCGAATTCGCAGGGCTATTGGATCGACTAATCGATCGACCTTAATTTCAACACTCGAGGCTCGCGCGCGCGCTCTCGCCCGCTCGTTCGCGCGCTCTACAATTATTATATGGAAATCCGAAATAGCGCGTGTGCCCGAAGCTCTCTAGCGCCATGGGAATACTGCCGATTTAGTTATTGTCACGACTAATACGCTAGCCGAATTAAGTTTCGTTTGTTATAACCCGTTTCGATAAACTCACACTCGTTATTTCGTTTCTGTTTTTTTTTTCAGCTCGGCGAATGCAAGCTTGTGTGTAGCGAGCGTGCGACCGCATCTGAAGTTCGGTAATGTGCAAGCGCTACTCGCGAATATCTATTCTCTCTCTCTCTTCCGTCTGAGTGTATGTGTGTGTGTGTATATAGGTGGTTAGGTTGGGTGGTGCAGAGGGGTAAAGTTCGCGATGGCGATAGGAGGCCACGAAGTCACGAGTTTGCTTTGTTTGTGAAACGCGTCGGTATTTATGTTTAGAAATTGATCCATCTATTTTTAATGGAGTTAGGCAAGTTTGCAGGTGGAGAGAGTGAGAGAGCAAAAGAGGGAGAGAGAGAGAGCAAGCGTAGATTATAGAGGTCGATATCCTGGAATTCCGTTGAGTTTGTTATAAAAGTGAAAAACTTCCCGAAGGTCCTTTGAAAACAAATGCTGGCCAACTCTCTGCGAGGATTGTAATTTTCAACTTGGCGCACTTTACAAAAGTGTTATTGTAAGCAAATTTTCATTGCAGTTTTCTTTCGATTTCATGGTAATTTTTTAATAATAATTTAGAAATTTAATAAAAAATTTTGGAGCACGTGAGTCGATATGTATTCAGAGAAAAAAAAGTCGTAAGATGAAATAACAATATCATTTAGAGCTTATTATAAAATAAAATTAAAAAAATTTATTATGGAAAAAGATCGAAATTTTTGGAACGATGCGGTTAGGTGACATACACAAGAAAGTTCAAAATTCCGTTAGACTTCAATATATTTCAAATCATTATTTATTTAATATTTTTTACTTTAGAGACAACAGTCTTTTTATTAAAGCGCTGCAGATTTTGATTTTTTTATCGTCATTTTATTAGTTTTGTATGTTTCTTATCAAAATTTTATTGAAGATAGCAACTATCTACTTTTAGAATTTTTTGCAATAAAATAGTCACTTGTTTCATAGTATTTATAGAGCATATAAGCGGCAATTTTACTTCTTATTAATAACTAATAATTATAGTTAGATATTATTCAAATTAAATAACCTAATATTTTCATATTGATTGAGTTGGCTTCGTTATACACCAGAGAAAATAATGTTAAAATAAAATAAATTGAATTATATAAGAGTGAATAAAAATACACATATCTATTATTAAATGCGCGTTACCATCAATACAATAAAATGTATTTTCTTCAATCACTTTTAGAGTTATGCGAAAAGTACACAATCATAAATACAAATGAAACCATTACCTTCACAACAAAATAAAAAGAATGTTTAAAGTTAACAATCACACTTTTACTGAAAAAAAAAACCATGTCAATGAGTATCTCACTATCTTGTCTTATTATCTCTTATATATTTGGCAAGAGTATTTATTAAAACCTGCTTAACGACCAATTTATCATCTCCATGACCCGCCCACAGCAACACACGAAAGTATACAACCACATCGTAATTCGTTCTCTTCATCGCACTGCTCGCAAAACCCCGGCGATAATTTCTTCCGTTCAAATCTGACGATCTCATCTCATCTCTCGTCAAACATTCTTAAATTCGATAGCATACCCCCCAAACCAACACAGGGTCACGAGAACGGTTCAAGATTCGAGGCAACACGCGAGGAGCTGTAAAACGGAAGTTCTCGCACACTTTGACGCTACGAGGGAAAGAGAGAAAGAGCTACAGGTTTTTAATATAAAAAGCGAGACGGGAAAAATAGCGCTTACGCGGTAAAGAAAAAGTGGACGCGGGCGGACGGAAAAAATTAAAAAGCTGGATAGAATAAATGAGAGAGAGAGAGAGAGAGGGATTGCAGAGAAATTTTTATACTTAAAATGAATATTTGCACTCTTGAAAATCTGTCCCAGTTTTTTTTGAGCTAGCGTAATTTATTTTTCGAAAGGGCGGACTTTTTGGTACGGCATAAATACAGCGCGACGCCCAGTGTTATTTAATATTGCCTACGTGTGTGTACGTGGAGGTATGAGAGAAAGAGAGAGAGAGAGAGAAAGAGAGTTGGATTTATTATGTCGAAAATGTAATATATTTCGCGGAACGGTACTTGGAAGTTCCAGCTATTAGTTGTAGTTTTTGTTTAAATATGCCAGAAAGTTTGTTGAATAATGTCTAAAATTTCCGAGAAATATTAATAGTCGTGAATGCGTAATGTCAACCGATGAATATACAAATATAACTATTAACTTCATCAGTTCCGAAATTGGAACAAAAAAAAATGCGGTAATTTAAAATCCGAAAGTATAAAAGTGAGGTTTTATCGATTTACGTATACCTGTTGATGTGTGCTCGTTCGAAAAAAGAAATTCCCTCGTAAAACTTTGAATATTTCCTCTAATATCGCTCTTTATCGTAATTGCAACATATACCTACCTTATCCTCTTATAAAACGCATCAAACCAAAATGATTACAAAAGATGTGAATATTAGAAGCAGGACAGTCCAAATGCCTCTCTTACACTGAAAATTGCTCGTCATTCTAACGAAAATAAATACATTCTAGAGTACACCCCACGCCCACATCACATAATCTTTTAAATCTCTGTGCTCTCTCTCTCTCTCTTTCTCTTACGCTCGCTTGAAATTTTGTAGAATTTCCCGTTCCACTCTCGCACAACATTATCCACATTCTCCGCTGACGGACATTCAAATGAAGACCGAAAAAGAGTCGTCCCGACTTATTATTTAGAATCCCGTCTCTCTCTCTCTCTCTCTCTCTCTCTCTCTCTCTCACAGCATTAATTTTAATATCAAAGCCTCGTCTCGTAGACGCGTTTCGTCCGCAAAAGAGATAGAGAGATAGAGTTGGAGAACAGCGAGAGAGTGAGTGAGAGAGCGACAGAGAGAGAGAGAGAGATACACACATGAACACAGGAGAGTGGGATAAAAAGACAGAGGAACAAGGAACTCGAGTTTTTGCGAGCTGTGGCGCACACACGTACGTGCTCTCTCCTAGTACGTTTTATTTTTCGGCCGCAATTATTATTAGTAAGCCCCGGAAGTGCGCCAGTGAGAAATTTCCGTAGAGCAAGAGAAAGAGAGAGACAGAGAGAGAGTGAGAGCCACGAGTAGCTTCCTTTTTATCCGCTGCGCTGCTTTTGTAATTTATCGCCGAGAGCTCGCTGTGTGCGCGTGCGCAGTGCACGTTGCGCACAGGCGACAATTAATTATTCAGGTGTCCGCGTCGCTCGTGCGCGCGCGTTGCTTTTTATTTCTACGTCTCTCTGTCGTTATACTCGCTTGCACGCGCGCGTGCGGGACCGTGTTTAGCGAGCGCGAACCACCACTACCACCACTATACCATGCTGCCGTCGTGCGTATTTCTCTCTTTCTCTTTATGACGGCCTGAGGTGGTTCTTTTTGAGGGTGAGGGGAAAGAGAGAAAAGAGGGAAAAGCGACGCTGAGAATTTCTATTTGTACGCGGCGAGTTGGAGTGAGTGAGAGAGAGAGAGGGAAAGAGAGAGAGAAAGAGTAGTCTATCAGTCGCAGCTGGGGTTTTTTAATATTAGGAGACTGCGTCGTTTCGGATTGGACTGAGCTGCGCGCTGGGTATAAGCGAGGTTGCTTTTTTACCTCCTTTTGAAGGATGAATAATTTTTTATGATTGCGAACTCTACTTAATAATGTTTAATTTCTTCGTTAAATTGTACTGTTGAGATTAGCATGTATGTAAAATTGCGATGATGATAAAAGCGTAAGTATCTGAAGTAAAATAAAACTATTTGTTATTTGCACTTTAACAGATGTGATTGATTGATTGATTAAATAATTCGTATATATATATAACGATGCATGCAGAATCGCAGAGTATACATGTGTGTATATTTTTTCGCAGAGTAATATCGAAATGCAGCGACGAATGGCTTAACCGTCGAGAAAATTTCTACTAAATTCATGGAAGAGAGGACGACGTGGAGGCAGGCCCGTAAATAATCGAGAGTACGAAGGCGGCAGCAGCGGTGCCGGATCAGTTGGCCTCTCTCTCTTTCTCTCTCCGTTTTGCTCCAGAACGAGAGAGAGAGAGCAAGCAAGTGAGAGCAAGACTTGAGAAAGAGCGAAGAGGAGGAGAAAGAGCCGCGTACTCGCGGAGAATAATGAAAACGAGAGAAGGCGAACTTAGCCTGATTATATTGCTGTTTTCATAACGTCTAGAGAAAGAGAGAGAGAGAGAGAGAGAGAGAGAGAGAGAGATGCTGAATAAGTGGAACGCGCGGAATATAAATTTATTAATATCCGATCTTCTTTCTCTCTCTCCCTCCGGCTTTTACTCTCTTTCTCTTTCTCTTTCGCGTCTCTAGCGCTTTTATTTTTCGCTTTTGCTTTATAATATAACTCATGGAGGCGAGAGAGAAAGAGAGAGAGAGGACGATGTAAAATATGAGGCAAGTTTGACTTTTTGATTAAATTTATAATTGATAAGAAAATGCGAAATAGTTCGGTATAGTTTTTTGCAAAAATTTCTCTCGTGTATGGTACGAAGCGAAGGGAGGCCAGTATAGTAGTTATGCAAGTTTTATGCAAAGCGCTTCAAGAGCGTAATTTGTTATGCACCTGTCTGACTTTAACTGCATAATACTACTGCTAGAGTACGTTAGTAAGCGTTCTATTTATAAATGATATTTTAAAAACGAGAAATTGTAATGAAATAGCCTACATTGAAGTAATAATTAGGTCTAATAAAGGATTGAGATAATTTGGTAAAAGTGCACGGAGAGAAACAATATAATAAATATAAATATAATTTGTAATAAAAATTACTATACTGTATAGGAAAATTGTGACATATTGAAATTATAGAGAGTTTTATAATGATTATATTATATATATATATTCTGGTCTCTCTCTCTCACTCGTGCGCACCCATATTGACCGGCGCTCGAGCGCGCACGCGTTTCAAGATACAACGAAGAAAGCATGCTGAGATGTTATGGTAGCTGATCTAGTGAATGAGATGATCTTCTGCTGCCGACTATTGAAGTCCTGTTCGAGTTTAATCTTCAGTTTTCGGTGCTGTCTAGTGACTGTAGTGTGTGCGTGTGTGTCTCTCTTTCGCTCATGTACGGGGCGAGATTTATTGACGTCGTATCGATCTTCGTTCGAACGTGCATGTGTTTAAGGATCCACATCGATGAAAGTACGAGTGCTGGATGATTATACTAGCTGTTCTGGAGCATAAGAGGACCTTTGCTACAGCACATGAGGTCCTCTTCGAGATTGATGCTGAGGTTTCATCTGTGTCATGCTGCAAAAGTGATCCTCTTC
>JAWWEQ010050749.1:0-11086 GCA_035583055.1 Torymus tubicola
CGTTTTTGAGCTAAAAATTAATCAAAATTCTGAATTTAGTGATGTAATTTTATCAATATTATCGGATTTTTTTGCTTCACCTGAGAACTGCCCACATATATATATATATATAATCTTAACAAATTTAAATATTTTTAATAAAGAAGTATTTCTAAATTTTTTGTACTTTTAATACAGGTGTGCCTTTTGTCATCAATATCAGAATTCAACAATCGAGTAAAAACTTCTTTTAAAAGAACAGAGAGAAGAGCATTTAAATAATAAGAAACTTGGTCGCAAACTCATGAATAAATCTGTAGAAAAAGCTAAGTCAGATTCATCAATAGCTGTTTTAAATTTTGACTTGCAAAAAGTGTTAACGACACCAAAATGTGAAGTTTCAAATATGTATTATTTGTCCAAACTTGTAGTGATGAATTTGACGTTTTATGATCTAGTAATTGGCCAGCGTACGTGCAATATTTGGAATGAAACAACAGCCAATAGAGGTTCCAACGAAGTAGAGTCTCTGCTGATGAGTTATATTCAAGGAATATTATTAAAAAGAGTAGGACTGCGGGAAATAAGATCTGTCTGTGACAACTGTTCTGGCTAAAATAAAAACCAGAATGTCTTCACGATGTTGGTCATGGGGGCAGTTTTGCATGACGTGAAGATTATTCACAGGTAGCAAAAACATTTTTGTAACACACGTACGATTTTCACGGTTTTACGGCGTAAAAAAGGTCCTAAAATGACTATTTTTGGATCGATAAAAAAAATAGTATATTATGTTTATGTACCAAGGGCGCGAAATAATACTTAAAATTTGTACATGCATATTTTTCATAGCTTTTTTATTGGAAAATGAACATTTTCACGGTTTTATAATTATTTTTAACAATTTTTTTTATTATGTATTATTTTGACTTTTTACTTGGATTTCCAAATGATAATAATAAAAAGAAAAAAAAATTTTATTAATTTTTATTTACCTAATTTTCATTTCTAACTATAAACAGTTCAAATTTCTATTCCTTCAAGTATTTCGTTGTTGTTTAAATAAAAAATCAATTTGGCCTTGCTTTTCAGGCTCAAAAACATCGAAAATCAATACACGAGTCACAAAAAATATGATGTGCACCTAGGACAAGTATAGGCCTTTTGACCTCGTGTGTTTGCGGTACTCGTCTTCGGTTCTTGCTCGTTCACCTACGACTCGTACTGCAAACTCCAAACTCGGTCTAAAAGGGCCTATTTTAGGCCCTCGGTACACAATATACTATTTTATTTACTATACTCAGGTACAGACAATAGAATGAACCGAAATTTTTTAATTTACTTCTAATGGTTTTTAAAGTTATTATTTAGTTATAAATAGAAAGCACGTTCAAGTATTTTGAATTTAGATGTGTTCTTCTCTTGACAGCTATCTCTTGACAAAAACACCTATTTTTCGCTCCTTTTTCATTATTAGCCTCCTTTTTACGTTTTTTTATATATAAGGCAGAATAAAATAGTCTTATTCATTTCTTCGCATGTAAACTAGGAAATATTGTATATAAAACGCATTTTTGCCCGTCTAAGGGGCTTAAATGCCGATACTTGGCACATTACGATAAAGACAATGTCTTACTCAGTTTGTCGTCTTTTTCGCGTACTTTCAAAATTTTGTTGAACGTATGTATTATTCGTTAATTTACAGATTCCTGAAAGTTGGTCACACAAAAAGTGCGGGGGATTCAATGCACAGTGCAATCGAATCTTTTACAAAACACAGAGAAGTTTGTTCTCAAGACCAATGGACACAAAATATGGAAGAAGCGTGCTCCCGTAAACCATAGACCGTCAAGCAAATCGAAGGAAGTGACATATTGGATTTTTCTGAAATTGCTAAAAAATTTAATTGGGACAATTTGGGAACAAAACGGGTGAGGGAGTTAGTCATCGATTCTTCAAACAAGAAAATAAACATTTTAGTGAAGTACGATTTTAGAGAAAATTATAGAAAACCAAAAATCCTTAAAAATAATATTAATTACTTCAAACTGATAAAAAATTATGTACTTCCAAAAGCGTATGAACATAAGATTGAACTACCGAAGTTAAAAAGAAAACATTTCGTAACAATGATGGCAAATTTGTGGATTCCCCCGAAGTACCATAGCTTCTACAACAAACTTATGGAATAGTCACTATTTCTATGTCCGCATAAAGTGCTTCTTACTCTGTGAACAATAGTTTTAAAATTTATAATACTGTTTATCTACTTTAGTTGAGTCAAATAATTGAAATACATTTTTTATGAACGTCGTCCGACGTTTCGACAGTTTGGTTTATTGCTTTTATCTGTATGATGTACAATTATTACAATAGTAAACTGTTACAGAAGTTTCCATCGACTTTGGAAACAACGTGAATGTTGAGAAGGAATATAATAATTTACATTTCAAATATTTGACTGAACCAAAGTTCATAAATATTATTAGGCGAAACTCGGTAAGTGAGAATATTAATAAGATAAATATTTTTGTTACTGCATAACCAACTTGAAAAGTGCGTCTATTATTATAAGTAAAAATTTAATTTATAATTTATAATCAATAATTAAGAAAAAAAAATACTATAACATATAGTATGAAGTATTTAATTAAATTATACGGCCGTAAAATGCATACGGCAAAATGATTGTTATGGTTTTTTCGTTCAATAAACAAGTTTAATTAAAATTTCTTCGATAAATGCCGAGATGTAAACGATTAAGTGTCATTTGATACGTTTTTTTTCACAGTATTTTCATAAATGAGTTTTTTTTTCACGGCGTTTTCTCAAGACGTTTTTTTTCACAGCATTTACTAAGATATGTTTTTTTTCACAGCATTTACTAAGATATGTTTTTTTTTCACAGTATTTACTAAGATATGTTTTTTTTCACAGCATTTATTAAGATATGTTTGATTTCACAGTATTTACTGAGATATGTTTTTTTTCACAGTGCTTTCCAATACGTGTTTTTTTCACAGTGTTTACAGAGATATGTTTTTGTTCATGCATTTTATAGAGACGTGTTTTTTTCACAGCGTTCTTATAAACGTTTTTCTTCATAGCTTTTTCTTACGTGTTTATTTTCATAAGCACTGGCGATATGACAATTTTTGTCACAAATAAAATAAAAAGCTTTTGTTAAATTGTTTTGTGCTGTAAAAAATATCAAATAAACCAGGTTAATAAGATATGTTAAAAGACCATTTAAACTAAAAAAGCCAGTACTAATGTGGAAGGGATACGTAAAGAGGCACTGATGATCGGACAGACCATATATATGGAAAATTAACAAAATATTCCAAAAAAATGGATCTTTAAACAGTGACTATTAAATATCTCAGGCCCATTTGATAAAGTGTCCATGGTTTCCCTTCATTTTGTGACAAAACAAATTGGTTCGTCACATCTCATCCAAATCCATGACCCAAACACTCCGGCCTCCCCTTGTTAGTAGAAAACTGACTTTTGCAGAAATTCACACAAATTAGTCATTTAATTACACAGCCCCACAAAAAAAAATTGAAAGTCCCAAAAACTTGACCATGGTAATTATATGTTTTTGGGGTCGCTAAATCCGAATCCGTTTGACCCCATCATCTCAGGGTCAAGGTCATGTCAAGGTCAAATGTACAAAATTAACGGCAACCAAGGTTGAACAGTACATACACATGTTTTTGTGGTCGCTGAATCCGAATCCGTAATCCCTTTGACCCCATCACCTGAGAATCAAGGTCATGTCAAGGTCAAATGTACGAAATTAGTGGCAAACAAGTTTTAACAGTACATACATATGTTTTTGGGGTGGCTGAATTCGAATCCGTGGTCCGTTTGACCCCATCACCTCAGGGTCAAAGTCTGGTCAAGGTCAAATGTACAAAATTAGCGACAACCAAGTTTTAACAGTACATACATATGTTTTTAGGGTCGCTGAATCCGAATCCTTGGTGCGTTTGACCCCATGGCTCAGTGTCCGGAAACGTCAAAAAAATGCATTAAATTATAAACCCTAAAGTAATCATAGGAGCCAAAATTATCAATAAATAGTATTAAATTTAGTAAATAGTTACAACGTTAAACCTTGGTTGCCACGTACATTAACTCTGGAACGTATAAATCCCAATTACGGTGGTTATCCTCGAGGAAAGAGGTGATCACCGTCTTGATCGTGCGATTCACTCGCTCCACAGGATTCACCTGCGCGTTATACGTCGGAATCGTGGTATGCGATAAGCCTCGTTCTTCTAAGAACTTGTTTAGTGCTTTGTTGTTAAACTCCATCCCGTTGTCTGAGTGGAAGATTTCGGGCAAGCCAAAGCGCAGAAATACTCGCTCGTTTAGTTCTTTGCGAATCAATTTCGCATTCGCTTTTCGAATGGGCACCTATGCAATCCAACAAGTAAATGTTCATGACCTCGTGGTGATTTAGGCAGAGGGCTCATAATATCCCCGGCAACGATCTGCCAAGGGCGCATGGCATATGGGCTGCCCATTAGCCCAATTGGTACGGTTTGTTGCACCTTGCATTGTTGATAAGTCAAGCAGTTGCGCACATAATTAACGACTTCTTTGTGCATGGACGGTCAGTAATAGGTATCCAGCTGTCGGCTCTGAGTGGCTCTCTAATAGAGCCCTCTCACTCTTCTCCGCGGGTACGACCAACTTCCAAGCGTCTTCATCCTTCATTAAATCCTCAAGCGTAGGATTGGGACGGTAGCTGTAAAATCGCCCGCGTACAATTTTCCATTGTGGATAATCCGTGTGGTTATCTGCTACTAATGCGAACATACGCTTGTACCATGCGTCGCTCTTCTCTTCTGTAGCGTCAATCGCGGCAAGTTCGAAGTGATAATCGTACACTTCCATTTCAAAGTGCCCACCCCGCTAAGCGTCAGATTGGGTTATGCAAGTTGCACAGTCACTTTAAACTGCGGCGATCGGTTATCACTTTGAAGTAGTAACCTTCGACGTATGAGCGGAACTTGTGTATTGCCCACAAAACTGCGATGCATTTGCGTTGCGTAACAGAGTAATTCCGTTCTGCTGCCGTCATTGTGCGACTTGCGCATAATACTCCTCTTCCTCGTCGATTGTCTGCGTGAGTACCGCTCCAAAGCCAGTATCACTCGCACCAGCTCGAATAATGAACTGATGTTCGAACGACGGTCGATGTAACATCAGCGCCGACGCAATTAAAGCTTTAATCTGCTCGAAAACGGACTGCTCCGCTTCACCCCACTCGTAAGGAACATTATGCTTTGTTAAGCGGATGAGCGGCTCTGGGATATCCGCAAACTCGGGCAGAAACTTGCGGTACCACGACGCCATTCCACGGAATCTCCTCAACTGTTTGAGATTCTTCGGCGCCGGGTATTCCAAGATAGGCACGATTTTGTCAGGATCAGGCTTAAAACCGGCTGGGTTGACTAACACCTCGAGGAATTTGACCTCACTGCGAGAAAATTCACTTTTCTTACGGTTGATCGTCTCTGTAACGATTATAATGTCGTCCAAAACGAGAATGTGTGAGGTTCTATTTCCGGGCTGGTAACGTGGTCGGACAGCTCCTGAAAGGAGGCTGGTCCGCCCACTACGCCGTATGGCATTTGAGTAAATTCGAAGAGGCCCAATTCCGGAACGGTGAAAGTGGTTAGAGCTTGCGTTTCTTTCGGTAACGGGATTTAGTGGTATGCGCTACTGAAATCTATGGTGTAGATATACCGCGCATTTTGTAGTTTCCGTAAAATGGCATCCATGTGCGGTAGCGTGTACGCACTTGCTTTTCTTATCGCATTCAATTTGCGATAATCGATGCAAAAGTGATACGTGCGATTCGCTTTCCTTAGCATAACAACGGGGTTCGACCACTCGCTAGCTGATCTGGCAATAATGGTCGCCTCGAGCATTTTATGCACTTGCCGATGGATTTCTTCCTCGAGCTTTTTCGAGACAGTGCAATACCTCTGCTTAAACGGCTTAGAGCTCACTACTTCGATGTTGTGCTCAGCCCAGCTAGTGCATCCTAGCGGTTGGCCGCTCGCTGGGAACAGTTGGTCAACCAATTCTTGCAACTGCTTTCGTTGGACGTCGTCAACGTCGGCAAGGTCCACCGAAACGAGGTAAATCGCGCTCGCTTCGTCGTGCACTAACGCTGCTAATTCCAATGGGATTTGCTCTTCCACGTTATCACTGCCTAGCGTTGCTTCGCGAGGCCGTAAGATTGCGTTGAATTTGCGCATGAAATCAGCGCCGAGCAAACAGTGCGTCTAGTTTCTCCAGAATCACGGCGTCTAAGAAATGGCGTACACCGGCAAAGTCAAACGGTAGGTCCACTTGGCCAAGAACAGACACTGTCTGGCCATTTGCAAGTCGCGCTCCGATGCCACGATGCGGAGTGATTTGCTTGCCACGCGCGGTTGCGATCTGCAAACCGTTTGGGCTCACTGCGGTCCGTGACACACCCGAATCTTGCAGAGCGCGCAGCCGAAATCCACCGATACCCACGGGTAAATACCACCGTGAATGCTCCGACACACCTGGATTACTCAATTCTCCTTCCGAGTTCGCTGAAGCTGTAGCGACGAGCGCAGGCGGTACCACTAGCGCTGAGGGAATAGAGGTCTTCTCGTCTTCAGCGACCTGGCTTACTCGCCCCCTAGCCCTTTTCTCGAACGTTCTAGGCAGGTTGGCTTAATATACCCAGGCCAGCTGTATCCCCAACACTGCACGGGTTCTGTCGGCCTTGGCGGCATATAAGTGGATTCTATTTCCTTTCGGGTGCCTGATTAACGTGAGTTTCCTTGAATCTCACGATTGATGAATATGCAAAAGTTTGCAAATATTGTAAAGATTGCAAAAATGCACGAAATTGTAAACTTGCAAACATTGCTAATTTGCATTGAACCCAGTAGAACTTTAATGAGAAATTAAGCCTGGGTCAAGTACAATCGTTTCTAATGCGTAGAACAAAAGTATCCATAACTTTCTAATTCTAATATTACATTTCAATACAATTTCCTTTTCAAAATTAATATTAGAATTAGAAAGTCAGGTTTAATTTCTCAAAGTTCTGCTGGGTTCAATACAAATTAGCAATATTTGCAAGTTTATAATTTTGTGCATTTCACTCTTTGCTCCCAAGCTTTTACCTTCGTTACTTCGTACCCTGCAGTGCATTCGTCGATGTTCGTGGTTTTTAAAGTTTTCTCTTAAACAGAGATCTTATCTTTATTTAGTTTTAATGGCACTGCTTCTACTCTTGGTCTGCGAAGCTTGTAAGATCTGCTTTGCCACTCCAGTATGGGAACAATTGATATTTTATAATGTTTCCTTGGTTTTCTGGCGCATTTGCCCCTTTCATCTTTTTTTCACCTCCACTATTAACCAATGACCACCCTCTTAAAAGCGGAAGATTAGTATCATGAGCGACTCCATATTCGCATCAGATACTGCTAGCTGTTTCGATTTTTTTTAGGATGGAGTTATAAAATTGCCATTATCTATTTAATGATTGTTTCTTAACCCCTTGACTGCAAGGCTTTTGCAACTTTTCGTGCCAAACGTAGTAGCCACAAATACTCAGTCTAGTTAAATATGTGCATATATGATACACTGTCAGTTTTCGCACGATTTTTTTTTTGTATATATATGATACACTGCCGGTCCAGGGGTTAAGCTAGGAGCACCAATCATTTTTAATTAGTGCTATGGCCACGTCTTAAAAGCTTCAGGTGACTTACCTTCGTCTATAGAAGAGATATTTCATTTTTATTCTGGAATTGACACTCTTGTGGACTGTTGTAGCATCTTTCATTCACTCTAAATTCATTCTTCTTTACTTTGTCTCGTGTATTTCTCTATAGAGAATTTCCATCGGATAAGTTGCTGCAGAGGTATTTTTATCTAACACTATTTGATTTTACTTGTCTCCTTCAATCTGGCTTTGTAAATCGTCCATGGTGAACTTCTTTTCTTCTTGACTAAAATAAATGTTTTTATCCAAATATGCGCACTAGCACTCTTTCTCTCACATATACACATACTCGAAAGACACAGTCACGAATATACACCTATATAAACGATCACAATAATCACCCGATATGGACGAAACAAAAATTTCGATCTACTGATGATTGTCGCGCGATGGCTTCCACTGAGGATATAAACTTTAGAATTAATATATTTTTTCTATATCAGAAAGATTAAATAATCTGCATTCATGAATAAATATAATTTATTGACAGTTCACATACTTTTTTTAAAGGTCAGCTCAAAAGTATATAATATATTATGAGATTCAGCTGTTGATCGGTAATCTAACGTTAATGAAATGATAATATTTTGAAGTAACACATAAGGGGCTCCAATCTTACAAGACATGTACCTTTATATATAAAATCCATGAGCCTCCATCCCCGCGCACACTTTTTTCACAAGTACGAGAGACCTTTACGAATTTTTAATTTCATATTATTACGTCAATTACAGAAAGATCTTACACTACTTTCTCGGTAAAATATATTAATATTATTCTTTCAATAAAAGTAGTATAAAAATTATAAATATAGTTTATAGTTTAGTCGAACGATTTACATAAAATACTATTGATTTTCAGTCGAAATAATAAATACGCTATCTCAACACCTAGTTATCAACAATATAATGGAGATGGAATTGCTTCAAAAGGTCCGTCTTATGGAATTAGCACATTGAGGGTTGATGGAAATGATCTAGTTGCCGTATATAATGCTACACAATTTGCTAGAACGTATGTAATGGAAGAAAAAAAACCAGTGTTAATAGAGGCAATGACATATCGGTAAGAATCGTTATTATAATCTTAAATATTAAGTTAATGTTATTAAAGTCTATAAAAAAATATAGTAAGAAAATGTCATTTTTTATGTATGGGATATTTCAGGTGAAATCAGCAGCTCAAAATTTTAAAATGACTCAAAATATTTTTATGAAAAAAATATGTTCCTAGATTTTAAGACAAACATTTCAATAATTACAAAAGTTATTGCACATCAAAAATTTTTATTTTTTGCATTTTTTGGTGAAAACTCAACATTTGCCATTTTTTACACAAAATCTTTGTCTTACACAAAACTTTTTGTACTTGTAGAACGCAGCCAGATTTATTTTATGACCCTTTTTGAAAGTTTCTAATTGGCTGCCTTTTCGTATACCTTTATCAAAAAAAGTGCGACAGAATATTTTTTGTTCGACAAATTTTTTTTTTCTGATTCTGTATTGAAAAACCTTTAAAATAAGCCCTGGATTGAGATTGGCAACACCTACTGAAAAAAGTTATAAATTTTTTAAATATCAATAAAAATCAATAAAAACCAATAATATTGTTATGAATAGAAAGATAACACCATTGAGAGGGGCCACATGTCCTCTGCAATGTCCGCGTGGAATTGTTGTTGGCTTGAGTAATAATTTTTGCTGGCGCGAGAAGCCTGTGAGCCTTTCAAAAGTGAGCGTGGGTAACCTGTGCGGCGACGCACTGAGCGACAGAGAGTGCGCAGCGACCAGGAGTCTAGCTCGAGGGAGCAGTCGCACCTTGATCACGAGGCTGTAAGCATTCTCGACAATTTTCATTCTGGTTATTTGTTTAAATCTAATATTTACATTTGTAAATTGAATTGTACCCATTCTGTTCTTTTTCGCTAAGAAATAAAATAAGGCTCTTGCTAAACGTACGTCAGATGTAAAGTACATTGATTCAGAAAATAAGTTTAAACTTATTAATTTTATTAATTTTTTAAATTTAAAACACGTCGCTGTGATGTTGGTATTGCTTTGACATCTGACTAGAGAAATTATATTCTGTTATATATGTACATACTCTGTATACATAAATCTGGCGTGCAAATAGCAGGGCGATAATAATACATTACGCAACAAGGGTGCAAAGTGGGTAATTCACGCCCGAGTCGAGACTGACAATAAAGACGAGGGCGTTAATCACCTTGCGCCCGTGTGGCCTATACTATTTTTTTACTATACTCATCTTTATTGCGCCCTAGGGCATGAATCGAGCACTTTGCGCCCGCTAAACAAGCATCAGAAGTGGAACTTTGCGCCCCGAGGTTCAAAAAATAATAGTACATTTTGATACTAGCGCGAAAATTTTATTTCCTCGTCGTGCGACTATTTTCGCCCAAACAAAGCGAGGGTACGTATCGTAGAGGGGCTTACAAGTATATATTATAGTAAGATAAGATACAAAGCTAGGTAAGTGCCGCAATTGAAGGATTATATTCGTAAAGTTTTCGGCATTTTGGGGATACCGAGACCTTTTAAGGAGCATCCTCAAAGTTTTACGGCACGAATACCGACTTTTAAGGAATTCAATAAATATCGTCTATTTAGACGAGGAGATTATTTTTTAAGTTATGCATAGTAGACTCTAAAAGGGAGAAACTCTAGCTCCTTAACCCATTAAGTGGCAAACGTCCATGGCTGCAATGCTTCGATATGACATTATGCCATTCGTACAATTCTCAATGGATTTAGATGAAATTTGGTTTCCTTTTGTTTTTGGGTATGCTTTTTCTAAAAATCATCAAGTTTTTTTCAAAAACTTGACAGAAAAAAAAATATGGTCGATTTTATCGGAAAAAATCGAAATTTTTTTCAATTTTGGTTCAAATTTCGCTCTGCCGAAAAGAAATGGACCCTAAGATATACTCCCCAAATAATTTTTTTTCGCGACATGGGGCAATTACCTTTCAAACGCATTCAATTTTATTAAAAAATATTGATTAGAAAAGAAAATATACCGGTTTTTGTATCGTAGTGTAATTTAGAACTTCATGATTTTTTTACTCAAAAAATATCAACTTTTGGCAAAAAATGTTATAGAACTGAAAGTGCTTAGAATTGGCCAAGGAATACGTGTGAATTTTTTCGAAAAGATTTGGAAAATTTTTGGAAAATAGAAAATTTGAATTTCCCGAAAAATTAAAAAATAATTTGATTTCTTTCTGAAAATGTTTTTTTGACAATTCTAAGTGATTTTATGGTTGGTACGTATTTGAATTCAACTGAAAAT
>JAWWEQ010050750.1:0-11085 GCA_035583055.1 Torymus tubicola
CAGACGATATGACTGAATCGTCTGCGCACTTGACGCGCGCACTTGCCGGTTACAAACTGCCGGCAAGCCGAATAAACGAACTGACTGACCTTGCTACGGTGGTGATCATCAGGTCAACTCACTCTTTCTACACTCGCTCTCTCCGCTCGAAACTGCCTCAACGATATTGCTGTTCAGGTAACGACGAGCCTAAACAATGATTACACGAATTAATTAATAACGTCGCGAGTAACTTATGCGTGCACGCTTACCTTAAAAAATCTCGCAATAAAGCCTACAAAGATTCGCACAAAATAAGCTGATCTGCTCAGATAGACGGACGGCGATTGTCGCTGTACAAAGTACCTTCCTACACGACGTTCGGTAGCTTCGCTTTAGTCTTCTCACGGAAAAACTCCTAACGGACTAAAACTTGACTGGTTACTCTGCTAGCTAATTTCTATCTGACTTGTATCAAAATGCCCGCGTCCTTCCCCGGACGTCAGCTAGTCATTTCGTCGATACAGCTCAAATTCTGCATCGACGCGCCATCTCGCGTTCGCGTAACCTAAGCACCGCAACTACAGACTATCTGCGACGTCGGTACGGCCGGCCGTGACAAATTAGCACGGGATACTCAGTATCTACATAAATCGTAATATCAGATGTAACCTTATTTTCCTATATTTAATTAACGATTAAATCTTAATATTGAATATAAAATTTTAAGGTAGTACCGCCGTTACATAAATACCGTTGAGATATTAATGAAATTGAATACATTGATTCATATTGGTCTAAAAGCGTCTCAAAAATTTTTTGGAAGGCCATAATACATTAGAGAAGAGTTATAAGCACTTTAATTTTCACTAATTTAACACGTAATCTTATGGGAAATCGTTTTTCAAGCACATTTATCTTCAAATTGTATAAAAACTACCGTTACAGATTTACAAAAGAAATAGAGAAAATAGAAATTGAACTTCCACAACTAGTATGAATGTTAAAAGCGTGCTGAGAAATGATTTCGATGGCTTTTGTCATATTAATAATATTTCCTTGGTTTCGTGACACGCAGTAGTTAAAACATTTTTTTAAATATTGAATAGTCGAATTTACTTACAATACTGTATAGATACTATTATAATTTATTTTAAGTTTATTTTTTACTCACCTATTACAGCTTTTGTATTGGTATAAAAAACAAATCTATTATTTGAATCTTTGTGCTGTATGTCTGTAAAAACAGTATTCGTAATTTGGCACTGACGGTATTTCATGGTCAAAATCGAATCTAATCCAAATCGCTTCTCTTCTACGTTATTCATCAGAGAGGGTTACAGACTTGTAGCGCATGCAAAACAATTGATCTGCCAATGTCTCAATGTGGACAATCCGTCGACCACCGACCACAAAATCATCATCATTAATGTAATCTGTTGAATGTTTCTCACTATCTGTCTTACTTGTGTTTGCATTAGTTTTGAGGTTAGGTGACTCAAATTTTCCAGTGCTGCTTTTTAACTTTCATGTTATTTCTACTTGTTGTAGCCTTTTCCCGTATACTTTTTGCGAAACTCTTTTGTTTTTCCAGAAGAATGTTCCCTCTTTTGGCATCTTGAAGACTAGATAAAAATCACACTAAACGCAACCCCAACAAGACAACATACAAACGTTGATCTGCTATATACGAAAAGCGACTAAGCGAGACTCCCCGCTCTCATTACCCGCTCTCGCACGCCGCGAGCCGCGACGTTGCCACATCTACTTACTCACCGAATCAAACGAGAGAACGTGTATACTTGATTAACGGGCTAACGACGGTATTACCTTAATATATTGTGTTATCTGAACTACTTGATACAAATGATGATTTTCCTCGTCAAAATACTTTACTAATAAAGTAAAAATAACCAAATTATTTGGGATCTTATCTTTATTCATACTAAAGCTACCGAGCATTCGTCGATAATTTCAGAATATTTTTCTTCATCTTTTGAAGATTTCAAGTACCTTCTTCTATACTTTGCCTTTGGTTGATTCGAATTGATCCATATTTCCACAATATTTCTGTCTAATAATGTATACTATGATCTAATAAAATGTACGGTAATCGCAAATATGGCCAGTCATCTAATATTTGTGATAAGTTTCTGGATTTGTCATTGATGATTTTTCTCAATGTAGAAAAGGTGTCCTTCATTAATCCTAAAATTTTACTATCATTGATGGGATATTGGAAATTGCAGGTCAGTAAATGGATAGAACGGAAAATTCTAAGACGAAATCCTGAATATGAAGTTTTGATGTCAGAGCACGCCGTGACTTCAAAGTTCACGCACATGACCCTTTTAAATATTCTTAAAATATCAAATATCGATCTTACGTTTAGCGAAACTCAAGTTACACTCGCGATTACACATTTTTAATGTTAGTGCCTGGGGCAATTGTGTGGTTTAAGTAGAGGTTTCTTATAATTATCTTGAATGTAACCCAATATTGAACCCTACTTTGACGAAAATATTATCGCGTTTGCCTCTGCCCACTAACTTATTTATAAAACAAAACTCATTATTATCCTTAAAATACATAACATTGAGAAAGTGTTTAAAATAAATCGGACACCCTAAAACTCACAGATCTTTGAAATTTAGAATATTTTCAAACAATTTCACGTGTCTTCAAACAATTCGTGTGTCTCTGTTGATGGTCGCCAATGTACAGGTCTTAAGCTGTCTAGTTGAAGCTTCCCCACACACAGCACACCTGTTTGCCATGCTCCAAAACAAACAGAACGGAGAGACGATGCTGCTGTTGTTGACAGTTTTCCGTCTGCTACCAAAACACCCGCAGGATTTGAATTAGCCGTTGGTAGTGCCGTTTGAATATGAAGCTGGATGTTATTGCTGAGGCCTTGCAGTGATTGCAGATGCGCTGCTGGTGTGTTGGAGAAGTGGAGTATTGGAGTCAAGATTGAGAATTTATGTCTCGCACCTCCTTACTCCAACTGTGGCAACCAAGAATCGCAAGTAGATGGAAGCTTGCCGATCGTGCAGGTTAGGGTAAGCGTCTTGAAAAAGGAATGCAACTCCTGGCTCATAGAACACCATGTAAGACATGGGCCCTTGGGCTGGGAGCTTGAGAGCCAGTGGAGATGCCTTCCTGCAAAAGTGCACTCCGAGGAGTGAAAAGGCTTTAAGTAAAGCACAAAATAAGGCGGGAGCGATATAAGGTGTGTTGTTGACACTTACCCGACCAGAGAGACAGAGAGGGTGAGAGAGAGAGAGACAGAGAGAGAGAGAGAGAGAGACAGAGAGAGAGAGCGAGAGAGAGAGAGAGATAAACGGGCGCGCGCGGCATGAGAGAGCGTGGCTTACTAATAAGCCACGTGCGCCGAGTCTCGCGGGTACCGGCGAGATTAGGGAGAGCGCGCAGAGAGGGAAAGAGAGACCGCGCGGAGTATGATAAGCCACGGAGCGCGCGGTAAGTAAGAAAGTAGACTCGCGAGCCTAATTCGGATTGTAGGGCGATCACCGCAGGATGACTTGCGATCACCCATGATGGTAAGAGGTGATGAGCAAAAGAAGATAGCGATGATCGCTAGGAAATATAAAAAGTACGAAAGTAAATTAGTGCAAGTAGTTGGAAATCAGGGTGAGTATTAGAGTGTAGAAGAAATTATAGTCGTGGTGGAAGTAAGTGTGTGTAGTGTGGATCGAGCTCGAGTTTTCTGAAATCGAGGAGATTTCAGAAAATTAGTGGTTAGTGTATTTTTTATGTTCCAGGTTCAGCTACCCGGAGGAGGGGAAGCAGGCGTGATTCCTGGTTAAATGACCATTATAAGTTTACGGAATTAATTATTACTGTTTAATAAATCAATTATCAATTGGATGTTATAAGAGTTTCTTTTGCGATGTCTTTAATATCAATTAATTTTCAATTTCTACTTGAATTAAATTTAATATAAATATTTGAAACAAGATTTCAGTTTCTTTATCACAGGAATTAAAAATTAATAGAAATTAATTAAAATTCAAAATAGTATCTTATATTAATGACGGTTTTTGGTTCGCAGAATGTAACATTCATGAAGATATTGAAAACTAATGCAAGCGTGAATTAAGCTTGCTTCAACTATATGCATATTAAATTCGATTAATGCAAGAATTTAAAATTAATATACATCGATTAAAATTCAAAATTTTACGGATTAATAGTTTTTATATTACATTTCAGAATATTAATGCAGTTTTCGAAAATTAATGTAACTGTAAAGGAAACTTGTTTCTTACTAACTCTGGCTAACTCACGCAACAACGCTATAAAAAGTCAATTCAAAATTACATGCAATATAATTCCATATACAATACTAATCCTAATACAAGCCCAATTAAAAAATCTGTGCAACAAAATGCCAATTCCCGCGACCATCCATACACTGAGAGAAACGCTATAATAAAAATTATAAAAACTCTATGAAAAATTACTAAGTAACATTGTAATCGGGACCTATACTTGCATTTCAACAAAAATTGCTATGCTACTTTGTAATTTTTATATTTGTTTCAAAAGTACGAAAAAAATTAAGTACTAAGAAGTTTTATAATAAAAAAAATTTTAAAAGGACAGATTTTTTTTCAATTTTTCGAGTTTTACATTTTAATAACAAATAACAGTGATAACTAAACATTTTTTCTTTTTAGAAAATATAAATTTTTTAATTCTATTTCAAATACTACCCATCCCACTCAGATACATAGAACCATCCTCAAGAATTTTTAGTTATCACTGTTATATGGATTTCACAGAATTGCAATGCCGTAGTACAAGCAAAATCTGGAGCGTTAAATGTAGGGTTAATATTTGTATTTAAGATAATACTTTCTTTACATGGTAGAATTTATTCTTAGATTTACAAGTCCTATGGCATTGGAATAATGTATTTATGTAAATATAATAATTTTTAATTTAATGGATTCTAGTTAATGATTATGTATTTAATGTTTGAATTTTAATATTATATAGTAAATAATTTTTTTAGGAAAATCGTTATATGACGAGCAAGCAGTATGTTCAGTTTATATAAACAAGCATTTTATTATTAAATGCGCCGATCCTCTTGAAGGAATATTAATAAACTTTCTTAGTTTTTACGTATTTGGACTTAAATACCACACTGAGATAGCCAAAACTTTGGTGTTTATACAAAGGTATGCAACATGAGTACTAATATTTTTAATTATTCATTATGTAATTACATATTTTATTACATATTTTAAAGTACTTACTATTTCTTCGTCAGATTTTCAGTGCATTAATCAAGTTTTTAATCACCATATTGTGAAGTTTGTTTGTTTTGTTTTGATATCTGCTTAGAAAAATTATAATTCGTTATACATACATATATATACTTTGTATGCATACATTTGACGAACAAATACAATCCAGAAATTAGTTATTTCAATAAGCCATTTATGAAGTTTCTAACCATTTTTAAAGAGTTATTTTTTTCAGATTATTTTTGAAAATTAACCCGCCTTCCACAAAAGGAACAACAACAAAAAAAGAAGCGTACGCCATACGATTCAGCAGTATATAAACTGCGGCAAAAAAAATTTCAGATTTCTCAGATGATTTCAAAATAGATGATGATTAAACAAAAACTTAAGAATTTTTTTTTATAAAAAACCGAGATTCATAATATTATTATTGTTAAAATTTAATAAAGAAATTTTAAAACTTATAACATATTGCTTATTTTTCTTCGAATACAAAGAGAGTGGTAAAAAAGAGTCTAACATTGAAAAAAAAAGTTTGAAAATATTTAAAAAAATTAATTTTATGGAAGTCTATAAGTTGACGGAAAATATGTTTTTTAAATACTCCTCTTGTTTTATTTGTTGTCTTACATCAGGAAGCATATTTATATATTATGGGTACTATTATTAATATACATAGACTAAAAATTCATATAGAAGTAGCTATAAAATTTACAATACTAGTATGCTCTAAATTGGAAAATAAAAGAATAAATATATAATACTATAAAATGATTTTTAATACTAATATTAGAAGATATTATCAATAATTTTACTTTAGTACGTCATAAAATTTTATACAGTTGACATAACCTCAAAAAAAAGATATATTCATTAATTCCTCGTTTCAAAATTTATTATAATATGAAAATTTGTTTTTTTTTATAACTACTTCTCAAGACAAAAATAAATTTACATATTATGTTGGCAAATATTTAATAAACTAATTTGAATACAACGAGCTGTGTACATGTAGTCAAGTCAAACATTATACGCGTCCCTGCATGCTGAAATACTCCTCTTGTTTTATTTGTTGTTAATTGGATTACTGGTTGACAATTTGATAAGAATTTTGATACATGGAATACATGAAATCAACATGGAATTTCTAACAAGTGGATTAAATAAGCCTCTGGTAAAATCATTTAAGATGTGTAACAAAGTTATAATTATTGAAATCGTCCCGGAAGCTCGTGCCCTACTACACGGTGACGGGGGAGTCAATCTAAATTTGACCTCCCGGGGATGCGCCTCCGGTAACGCCTGTGAACAACGCAGAGTGCTACCGCACCCTGCTTTCTGCAACAAATGTGGAAGTCGGCTATAATCACCGCTGGCGCAAGAATAAATGCGCGCGGACGGCTAGTCAGAGCTGCACACAACCGGCGGATCGTTTGCTCGCGGAGGCGGCGGTAATCGGGAAAAGGACGGTTGAGTACGAGGGTCGCACGAATAAACAACGCGGCGAGTTATTATTAATTAACAAATATATTAAAACAAATAACAACGTATCTACAACGACGATATACAATACGATGGTTATCGCGATTCACGCGCGACCGTTGAATTCAAACTCACAACGGCCAAGTCCTCGGCGAAGCTGCTCTAATCGCAAACGCGCGTTAAATACGGCGGGTTGACACTTACCCGCGCGTATACACTACTTAAGGTTTGCACGGGACGACTCCGTACAAGCCTTTCACAAAAAACCACGAGCAGAACGCACAAAAACTCACCGATTCTCGCGAGGAAGACGACGTCTCATTCTTCTCTCTCTCTCTCTCTCTCGCTCGCTCTCGCTGGCTGCTCGCTCGCTCTTTCTCTCTCGCACTTGCTGCTCTCACCGGCTCGCTCGCACTTCGTATACCTATATATACGCGGTGTTCTCGCTCTCTCTCTCTCGCTCTCCTCGACGCACGTGGTGTGGGGGGGCTCTCGCGCCTCCACTATTCACACACACACACACACACACACACACACACATACTCGAAACGTTACGCGCACACGACAAAAAACTCGAGGAGAGCAGAGCGCGCACAGAACACTTGTATTTACACCGATGTCGCAAGTCAAGATGGATGCCTTGACTTGCCGAATTTAGAGGCAGCTTCGCGGTATTGCGACGGTCCCGGTACACGCAATCTTGATCTTGATTCCGAGAATCATACTTGCGCACGGGCGCTCACGCGATGCGCGCGAAATTCGAACGCGAATCGGGTACGCGTTACCCGAGGGTGATGAGTGATGTAAACCTACACTATTACTCAAAATTGGGCTCCCGTTTTTCTCATTCAATTTTGAATTTAAAGTATAAAACTCTTTGGTACGTTGTAGTTCTTCACTAAACTTACAACCTAGCAGAGTTTTTTCCTTAAAATTCAAAATTGTATGAGAAAAACGGGAACCCAGAATTGAGTAGTAACGTGTCTGTTACATCACCTTAAAATTTAAAGTATTCACAAAAAGTATTTGTTAAGGAATTTTTAGGAATTTTGCATAAGATTTAATGTAAGTACATTATAACACAAAGATTGCAGGTTGTTCCAAATTTTATGAATTTATACATGAAATTTAATGCTTTTATATAACAAAATTATGTAAGAACATTAGAAGAACAAGGCGTAAATTATTGGAAATTGAATATAGTGATACATCAAATTTAATTCTCTTTACATGAATACTGCAGCAGATGCATGAAACTATTGTCAGATAAAATCTCTTAAAATTTAATTCACTTGTACATGAAATTTCAGGTATTTCTACATAAAATTTCATGTAAGTGCATTATTAGTGTAGTGATACGAATTGCTGCAAATGTTATATGGTTATACGTGATACTTAATGCTATCTACATGAAAATTCAATCAAAATTTCTTGGATTTTTACAGCGACAAGTTGATTGAAATTTCATGCATTTGTACATTAAATTAAAGTAATCTTCATTAAAAATAATGCGTATATAAAAATTCTTGTTTATGCACGTCGATAAAATTTTGCTTCCAGCACTTTGCATGAAATTTCATGTAGATTTTTTTTACAGTGTTAATTTTAATGAATGCTAGAAATGTGAAGTGATATTGTAAAGTTCAGTGGAGCCACTTTAGAGCATGTATAACACAAGTTGCATACATCTTACCCGGCTATGGCTATTTTTATTTTATTTTTTGTTTACTCGGCTATGGCTATTTTTATTTTATATGCTCTATTATCAATATTTTACATTATTTCAAAAAAACATAACTTCTTTGAATCTACTCTGCAACAAATAGTTCTGGGCTAACTTTTAATAAAAAAAGATTAGAAAAAATTGTACAGTTGTGCCAGATATTGATCAATCAGACAGTTGCAAAATAAGATCTAAAAAAAGTACCATTTTTTCTGATTGTTAAATGCAAACTTTTTTTCCATTCAATATGCTATACATAAAGTTTAAAGTTTCTAAGATAAAGAATGTCAAATGTTAATCATATATTTAACCAAAATTATTAAAAATCACATTTTTAAAAAAAATCTCAGATCTTTATTTTTGCATTTATGTCTTAGAAATTTCAGGATTTTCATATGGATGAGGGAAGCTTTCATTTAAAAAATTTTCAGAAATTTTAATTTTTTCATCGGATTGGTTCACGTGAAACGTCCCATATATAAATATATGTATATAGGTAAAGCCTTTTTTAGTGCATAGTATTTGTGTTAGCGGGCGTTTATCTACTTTTATACGTGTGGTATTGTATGTAATATTTAATAAATATTTGTATTTTTATAATAAAATCTTACTCAAATTTGAATCAGTTATTTCATATCTCCAACAAATAATAAAACTAAAACTACAATTTTTATTAATAAATTCTTTTACAGTATTTTAAAAACACTAATTAGTTATAGATTCAGACAAATAAATAAATAATATAAGTACTAATAATAAATAATAGTAATTACTAATCTGTGAAAATATCAAAGATTTTCAGCTGATAGTCAGCTGATTTTAAGCTCATTTTCAGTTGATTTTTATCTGATTATTAGCTGAACTTTTTCAGTAGAGATATTAGTTCCCGAGAGTTGTTTGCATTATTTGACTATCGATAATTGATTTCATAAATTTCGTTTATTCAATTTGCAGTGAACAATTTGAACGTACTTACTTACGTATAATTTATTCAGCATACTGTGAAAATCATAAATATTATTATTTTATAGATTATACAGAAAAAAAGTCGATACATTCCTTATTTTATACTTTTGTAGAAAGTTTTATATTAACAATATTATTATTACGAAAGTGAGAGAGAACGAGAATGAATATTGAGAGGGAAAATCGACAGCGATAATTCAAGTGGTTACGTATGCTCCTAATCGGGCCTATTGCTGTTCTAATTATAAGCAACTCATGCTAATTTAACGGCAATAGGCCTCATGGTAAGGGAAAACCCAATCCTGGCACATATCCTCTACAATAGCTGGACAGTTGGTTTGAAACAGAACAACGTTGGCGAATGACGAGAGTTGATCGCGAGTTGCTGCGGGACTATCAGCCGATCAAGACGTTATAGTTCAACGGAAAACCGATTCCGACGGAAGGAGCAGCAGAATCAGAGTATAATAGTAAGAATAGCTAGTGAGAGTGTGTTACGCGTGTGTGGAAGGCTGATATTCTTTCAAGATTGGGTTGTGGTTTTTCGAGGATTTTTAGGGTCGTGTTTTGAACAGTCGAGGTTCCATAATTTCAGGTTGTCCGCGGTCCGAGAGGTCCAAGTTGGTTGACGGTGTCTAGAATCAGCACGGAATAGTTACAATTTTGTATCAACAAATATTAAATAATATTGGATTTTCTAAATAAATACTCAGTTATTGGATATTGTGCCGTGTTATTAGCGAGTGTGTCAACCTTGTGTGTGTGTCTAGTTTATTTTCAGTTTAACCGAAGCAGATTGAAAGGCCTTCAACGTTGGTATTATTGTGTCGGAGCCGTAGTTGTCAGGCCGGTGGTTGTTGCTTTTGCGTGCTACCTCCTCAAATGAGATACGAGTCGCAAGCCGTGACGTGGTCCGTTTTAGTGAGTAGACGGAGAAAAATAGTAGCGATAGTACTTGCTGAGGATTGTCAAATAAAAAAACAACTCCTCGAGGTGTGTAAGCAAGTACAACGTTACAAGGTACTTGCCTTAGTATAAACTTTTGTAAATAGTTTTTTTAATACTTATAAAGAATTTTTTTTAATGATATGTCACAACTTTTTTAGAGTAAACCTACTAATAAAATCACATGAGTAAGTACGTGAGCAATCACGTGAGCAGTCACGTGAGTACTCACGTGAGATTTTGAACGATTTTTCCACGTGAGTACTCGCGTGATTTCTCACGAGGATACTCACGTGAAATGTATACGCATTTTATAATTTAAGAATCACATATAAATACAAGAGAAATATTAAATTTAGAAATTAAAAAAATTTTTGCAGACGATGGGAATCGAACACGGGACCCTTGGCACGGCAGTAGGACGCTCTAACCAGTCACCTACAAAAGACTTACAGTTGGCTCTTTCGAAACTGATACATAAGCTACACTATATAGACGGCTGAGAGGAAGAACCAGCTATCTCCAGAGCGTATTTTTTTTCTTAAATTTTGTAGTGTCAGCCCTGCAGGATTTTAAAATGCTTGTTTTCTGCAAGCACATGCGGCTGACAATTCAGAAAAAAATTGTCAAAATAATACTTTTACCTCATTATTACAATTTTTATTTTATTAATTTTAATTTTTTTTTATTTATTTTATTTCTTTTGTGAAC
>JAWWEQ010050751.1:0-11085 GCA_035583055.1 Torymus tubicola
GGCAAAAAAGTATTTACAATTCAAATACAAATTGAATACAACTATCAGTCAAAGTATAAAAAATACATAACAATTAATACGGTCGAGTCAAATCTCGTCCTATTCAAATCTCGTCCGTTTTGATTTCGCCCGCGCGCAAATCATTGCACCCGACTGATCAGCAGACGGTTGTGGCCATAAGCCGTTACATCTGATCGGCGCAGTCATTTAAACTCGCCAAGTCGAGGTGCCGGGCGTAAAGAAACAGACAAGAAGGCTCGCGACGCGCATTCAAACATAAACACAAAACAGCCGATTGCTTGTTTTTGTGTGTGTTTATGTTTATGCTTGGGCAGTATTATGTATACTCGACCCGAGCCTTTTAAATTTTTGTAAAGCAAGTGCGAGAGCATTTAAATGACGATTGTTGTTGTTGTTGTCGTCGTCATATGTAGCTAATTTAAATTCTTTTTTTTTTGACGCGAATTTGAAAATGATTTTAACGCGATTTTTTTTGGATTAGATTTGCTGCACCCGTGCGTGCAGTTGGTCCAAAGTGAAAACACTTCCTTTTTTTGTAGCGTAAATTTTTATAATCGTTTTCGCAATTTTTTTTGGGAAATAGCGACGCTTTCGCACTCGCTAGCTGCATCGAGATACGTCATTCTCGAGCAGCCTGGGACAATTGTGTATGGTAGTTAGGAATCTAACATTGTATTTTGCGTAACAAACGGCCAAATCGAGAGACAATCTCTGCAGTTCGTTGCGCATACACACAATTTGTCACCACATTTATATATCTAGAGTCCCAAGATGGCGGCAGTACGTCGGAGCCAAGAGGACTTAGGGCAGAGGGTGGAGCACTGGCGCCGAAATCTAGAGCTCGACTACACGGTTGTAACAGAACCCAATGCAGCTCTAGATTTCATCAGCACTGGATACCTCGAGGAGGATTCAAGGCGCATCGCGCAGTAGCTAATGGGTCATTATAACCCAGCCTGCTTCCCGCCAGATGCAGGGGAAAGCAAAATGGAGATGTTCACAAGGAGATTTAAACAGAGGTGTAACTATGTTACCTCTGTATGCGTTAGTTCTACTCGAAGTGGGAACGAAGATGCCGCCTCCTCGACATTTGGCCTGTTCAACCAGTTTAACAAGAATAAAGCGGTTGATAAAAATATGATGGTATCGCTGCAGCGATACCTCACGCAGGATATCCAATGCGAACTTGAGAGTCCTAGGACAACGTGGGAGAAGAGAGATTATTCAATCTCTCCCCAGTCCAGAGAGTCCAAACATACATGCTACACGGAAAACATAGGTAGCAGGCAGACTCAGGACAACGTTAATATATTTATGGCGCCAGATGCAACCGCGCCATCCTATCAACAATGTGACGACGGAGCGGGCACTGCCGGGGAATACATGCAGTTTGGCAATTTTCCCCAGTCCGAGAATTCTGAGGCAACGCGTCGTTGGTCCTATACAGAGAGCCTGAGGGCACCGGACGGCAGTGTTGATAGCCCAAGTACTTCCTAGTACAAGTAAATCCTCCAAATCCTTCACTCATGAGATCAGACTCTGGTACTAGGAAGGATTCCCATTGTATTAGGAAGTGAGCTGAAGTGAGACAAGCAAGATCGGTTGCATCATCGGATAGTGGCACTAGCGGACGAGAATTGAGGCAGGCCTCAACTTTACAGAGAAGAGTGGCCAACTCCGAGAAAGTGAGCACTTGTTTACCTATGACCCTGCGCACATGATGCTTCATTGATTTGACCGCCGCCTCCCAGAGCCCACCAAAGTGAGAAGCACTGGGGGGGTTAAATGACCATGTGAAACCTTCATAAACAACTCCTTTAAAATTTTCTTAAAAAATGGAGACGAGCCCGAGAGCATCTGCCGTAATTGCAAGTCAGCACCAACAAAATTCGTACCCTTATCGGAATACAAGAATCTACACTGACCCCGTCGGGAAGTGAATCTATGGAAAGCGGCGATAAAAGCCTCACTAGTGTAATCTTCCACGACCTCGAGATGTATAGCTCGGGTAGACATGCATACAAATACATAGATATAACCCTTGAGTGTACCCTTTCCTCTGGACTTGGTTAGTTGCACACTAATGGGGCCAGCGTAATCAATACCACTACTATAAGAAGGTGGAGAGGAACGTACACGAGCAGGCGGAAGCTCATCAATGAGCTGTGTAGGTGTTTTTGCCGCGTAACGAGTGCACTGAAGACAGGACCTTATTACTTTTTTGACCTCTGTGCGAGCCCGCACGATTCATACCTGTTGTCGGAGTGTAGCCAAGGTCAGCTGAGTACCTCCGTGCAAGGTAAGAAGATGAGCGCGCTTGATTAATAGCGTAGTGAGTGCAGACGAGTGAGGCAAGACTACGGGGTGCTTAGCATTTTCGTCTGAGAGTTGATGCCTGAGTCTACCGCCCACCCTGATTAAGTGCGTAATGACAGTAGGATTCAGACCCGCCATGGGGTTGCTACAGCTAAGCTTTTATCGGCTGACAACAGCGCATACTCAGATTGAAAATAAGTCTTTTGAGTAAGACACATCCAGAGAGCTAGTGCATTTTTCATCTCATTAGCTGATACGTGTAAAGCATTAGAAGACAGACTGGGTCTAGAATATCTAGTCTGCGGCATTTTGAGGCGATCTCCCTTTTGCGCATCAATCTTTCGAAGAAGCGATGAAACGAAGCGAAAGCAGTAAGCCGTATTTCGCAGCAATTTGTCTAAAGAAGAATATTTGTCAATTAAATCCCAAATTGGAAGAGGATTTGGTTCGGTTTGTTTGAGTGTGGTTGGGTACGAGTTAAAATTGATGATGCTGTTCACGTTAAAGTTGAGCTCATCTTGCTTTCTGGATCAATTATTCACTGTCGAAGATAAAAACGTAGGACCCTTCCACCAAAGATCATGACCCTTTAGTTCTGAAGGTGATATTCCGCGGGAGAGAATAACTGCGGGATTGTCCTTAGACCTTACGTGATGCCAAAGGGCATGGGGTTGAGTGGTGTGGATCTCCGAACCGCGATTAGCCACAAATACGCACCACCGCGAAGGATCCTTCAGCCAAAATAGAACATCCGCGGAATCAGTTCACAAATGCACATCGCTGATTGCGAGAGCAGTGGAATCAACGAATTGTTTAACGACACGAACAAGCAACACGGCAGCACATAGCTCTAGATGAAGTATGCTTAAGGTTTTGACAGGCGCCACCTTAGACTTCGCGACCTGCAGAGAAATCAAGACTTCAGTTTCCGTCGCAAGCCGGAGGTAGAGTACGGCTCCGTAGGTTAATTTTGAAGCATCAGCGAACCCGTGAAGTTCGATCACGCGAGTTTGAGGCGTGTAGCCTGTCTACCGTGGAATACGAATTTTGCTAATGTGAGTCAATTCCTTTACCCACGTTAGCCATTTACAGACTACATCCTCGGGAAGAGCGTCGTCCCAACCAACCTTAAGTAGTCATAGAGACTGCATCAGGATTTTTGCCTGGACGATCACGGGACCTAACCAACCAAGTAGGTTGAAAACACGAGCAATACAAGATAGTATGGTGCGCTTGGTGACACGGGCCTCTTGAGTGATGTTCTCGAGGGGAAACATGAAACAATCATGGATGGTATGCCAAGCTATGCCTAAAATTGGCACCGCATGATCCTGCGACAAGAGTTTTACCTCATCAGTGACTAATAGATCAGGCGCTAACGTCAATAGAAAACCAGGGTCATTTGATGACCATTTTCGTAAGTTCATTCTATCTTTTTTGAACAATGCAAGAAGATCCTCTACCTTAGCTATCGCCTCGTCTCTACTGTGAGCACCAGTCAGCAGATTATCTGGATACATTTCATTGCGAACTATGGCTGAAGCGAGGGAATGCTCCACTTTGTAATCAGTGGCCAGTTGTATCAACGAGCGAATTGCAAGAAATGACGAGGGACCTAAACCATAAGTGACAGTGTTTAGCAGAAAGATTGACATCTTTTGCTGTGGATAATACCGCCAAATTATGGCTTGATATTTTCTATCTTCTTCGTGCACCATTATCTGTCGGTACATTTTCTCTATGTCCGCTGATAAGGCTATCTTGAAGTTTCTGTTTTGACAGATCATATCCACTGAACTTTTTAATAGATTGCTAGTTGAGCAGCTTGACTCCTTCCATACCCCATGATGAGGGAGGAAAAAGAAATCAGATTTTGATGAAGGTTTTACGCCAACTACCTTCTTCATATGACCGAGATCTAGATATTCCTGCATGAATTAGGTGTACTCACTTTCGAGTTTTGCGTCTTTTGCGAAACTGGCTTCTAGACGTCTTAGTGCACGGACTGCATGAAAATAAGAAGAACCTATCGGCAATTTCGCTAACCTTTCGGGGCCCTTCCAGGGCAGCTTCACTACATATCGACCTAATGAGTCCCTGAAAGTCGTGCGAGAATAGAGTTCCTCACACTTTTGATCTTCTGCTGAGAAAGAATTTTTTTACTCCTACTTTCTCTGTCCGCCAAAATTCTTGTAGCAGATCAGAGAGACTAGCACCACCACTAGCTTCGCAAATGCAATGTAGCACAGTAGGACTGACATCCGGTATTTGGTTTACAACGCGAGAATCGTCGGAAAAGACATTGCCAGTAATCAACCAACCTAACTTCGAGTTTAGAGCGATGGGCTGATGAAGCAAACCCTTGATAATACCTTCCTGAATGATTCCCGCGTACACATTGGCGCCTAATAACACCTCTACATGAGCGTCTGTTACGTAGGCTGGATCCGCTAATCTTAATCCTTAGAGATGATTAAAATCATTTGGATTTGGGACCTTGGGAGGTTTATAAGATGACAATTTGGGCAAAACCAACGCCTGTAGGTCTAGTTGTAGAGAAGACTCAAAATGAGGCATGATAACAAAACTAGCAGATTTGTTCGCAATAAGAGAGCCTTTGTCACCTACTCCCTGTATGCAAACATGGGTGTTGCTTTGCGTTAAAGCTAGGTGAGAGCATAGGCCTCGAGTAATGAGAGAGACTTGACTGCAGGAATCCAAAAGGGCTCTGACTGTGACGCGTTCCCCTTTTGGTCCAATTACGCAGATTTGAGCAGTTGCGAGTAATACACCTGAACGACCAACTAACTGTGTGGATTGGCTAACGTGAGGAGATGCGACAACATTGGAACTAGCCTCATACAAACCGTTTGTGTTTTGAGCAGAGTTATTAGCAGTATCGGAATTTCCAGACGTTTCGAGTCTGTCCAAATGCAACAAAGTATGGTGCCGTGCTCGGCAATGAATGCAGGAATAACGAGATTTGCAATTTTTTGTGGAGTGCTTAGTAACTAGGCAATTAAAACATAAACCCTTTGATTTTACAAGTTGTTGTCTCTCCAAAACAGATTTTTTGAGAAAGAGTTCACATTTGTAAATTTGGTGATCGCCATTGCAAAGACTACATTTGAAAGGCTTAACGGAAGAGTCTTTATTGACAGTCTGAAGAGCATGAGCTGTGCTTGACTCGTTTTCCATTTTAGATTTATAATTTGGCTTTCTCTTAGAGTGAGAATTTGAATTCGCAGACTGACTTTGAGGTGAGTCACGCGTCACCTCAGGTAACTCTTAACTTTTCGAGTTGAGATTCAACGAACTCCCTTATCTGAGATAATGTACAAGGAGAGTCATTCTGTTTACCAATGGATTTTTTCCAATCCTTTTTGGTATTTGCATCAAACTGCATAACGAAAACATGAACGAGGAGGTCGTTTCCTATTTCGTCATCGGTTCTACCTAACGATTTGAGACTCTCAATTGGGCCGTTTATCTCCATCCATATACGCTGAAGCTCTGAGGCCGTCTCGGATCTCATAGGCTGAACGTTGAAGAGTTTGGAGACAAGAGTGTTCACAGTACGACGTTTATTGTCGTAGTGTTTGATAAGAGTGTTCCACGCTCTGTCATAATGTTCGGCTGATATTGGGATTGATTTTATACGCTCCAAGGCCTCGCCTGTAAGACTAGCCCTTAAGTGAACGTATTTAACTGAAGAGTCTAAATCCGTGCGACGATGAACAACAGAGCGGAATAAATCTCGGAAGTTTTCCCACTGGGATTGAAGACCATTGAATTTGGGTAAAGTCACCTTTGGAAAGGACTGATGATCGACTGAGGTTATTTGAATGAAGTTGAACGCAGGAGGAGTTGGAGGCGAAGATGCATTCTCCGTTGCAGCTCGTTTTTCATCCTCAATGTATTGTAAGAATTCCCCTTTTCGATCAAAGAAATCATCTGTCTCCTGATCGCAGAGATTAGTTTTGAAGTACTCGTGAGCAGCCTGTTCGCGTGCAAAAGCGAGAATCTTTTTGTGATTCGTTTCGAATGGTTGATACCAACTCTCGAGCCCTTTCAGGAGAGTATTGGCGGCTACCAGTCATTTTTACGGCACCCTTTTTTCGAAAGTTAGCGTAAGAGTTTTTGATCTGCTTGTGCAAATCCTTTTGCAATTCGTACAAAGCATCCATCCTAGCACGATTCGCCTAGATAGTATGGAAGAAGAAATCAATTGAGCAGAGCGTCAATTTGATTCTGACCTAATTGTATGAGACAATTTGGTCTTGAGAGGGGTGAGTATTAGTACTCGAGCAAGATAGAGCAATCTAGTCGCTCTCAAGTGAGAATGGGAGCAGGGAGCTGCTCTCATTGATGAAGATTGATTTGAACCTAATTGTATGGAGGCAATTTGATTTTGAGAGGGGTGAGTGATGTCACTCGAGAAAAATAGAGTAGACGAAGTTGCTGTCAAGTGAGAAACAACAAAAAAGAAAACAAGCAAACTGCCTCAGGGCAAGAGTAAAGTGAGTGTGAGAACAATCTAATTGTTTTATAACCAAGTGCGCGGGGCCAAGTCACGGCGTAGCAAGTAGATCAGTAGTTGAAAGAATACATACAACCGCAATTGAATCGCCATCAAGAGAGACTATGTACTAAGGATATGGAGTGGAAGCTAAAGAAAGCGCGAAATTCGAATTTCTTGGCCAGCCTCGACTGTGATCCTCTGCATAAAGGATTTTACTCCTAAGCTAAAGCAAAAGAAGAGTATAAACGAAGAGATGGGCAAATGAGCAAGGATTGCAGAAGAGAAACAAGTGGGCAATGATTGTACCCTAAGCAACATACAGAAGGAGCTAGAGACACGCCCACTGATTGAAACATTCAATTCTTTACACTCAATGCATATACCAGTACTTAAGCACACTGACAGTTTTCTCAAGACTGGTTTCGTACCTTGTGAGGCTAAGTACACTTACAATTCTTAGCTTCACCACTCATACGCATACCGTTGATCAGATATTAAGCACACTGACACTTTTCTTAATATCATTATCCATACACATACTGCGTTGTATGATGCTAAACACACTGACAGATTTTAGCATCGATACCAGTTACTAGCACTCTATATGCATTCTCTAACAACTGTACTCTAATGCACTCTCGCATACCACACAGAGCTGCTCACACACTAGCACACTATATCATTAAGCTACACACTGACTTACAGGTTAACACTGCAGAAGCACTCGCATACAGCTAATTTGAAACAAAACTATATCGCTTTCAGTTCAATAATAAGATCAATTCTTCTTAATGAGGTTTTCTTGAACGTTGATTAGAAGCGATGACAGCAGACTAGCTGGATCTCAAGCGATGATAGCTGGCAAGCTGGTACTGCAGGTGTTGAATTAATATAGGTGTTGATGCTGTGGAGAGATGTGTAGACGAGCAGGCTACTAGCTGTGACTGGGAGTTGCAAAGCAGGCAAGGCTGGTTGAAAAAGCCCAGCGCTTCTGACCAAGTGAAGCTATGCAGGTGGTATGGCAGGAGTATGATGCGTGCAAGAGTGTGGTAGGCGTTATGGGATTCAGTGCAACTGAAAATATACAAAAGTAATAAGTGATATTGCAAAAGAGTAAATTTTATGACTAGTTATTTGGTATCTTGTTACTCGGTACAGATCACTGATTTTTAAAGCAATATATTGCACAAATGATATACAAAACAAATTGACATAGTAAAACTGAGCAAGTGAATATGATGTAACAAGCAATGGCAGATTTATGAACATTGTGCAGAAATCTAATTTCCAAACAGCATATAAGCAGCTGAAGGTTATGGTGAAAGCAAGTAACTTTGGCAGTTAAATTTAATATTAAAGGCAAATGAAAACAAACTAATAATTGAAACGATACTCATGTTACGCGCTGACTGCAGGGATGAAGCGCCTTGTTGAGCGATCAGCGTCATTCTGAAGAGCAAATTTCTTGATGAAGAATCTTGATGTAGTAGTCGCACGACGTTGAATCTCCCTTGGACGATCTCTTCTGCCGCTGTCATCACTCGTTACACGTAACATGAGATGGCTCATCACCGCTGTTGTACTTCTGTGCGCGCTGAAGTGCATTCCACGATTTATGCAGCTGATATCTTGACGCCGGCTGATATGAGACAGACGCCGCAGCGAAAAAACGTGCTCTCAGCCGCTTCCTCCGTGAGTCAAGATGGCCGCCGCAGGAGCGCGCGAGCCGTAAAGAGATGCACGAGCGCTGGTGTAGTGCTGCCTGCGCAACAAGCATGTACCGTGCGCTATGGCGTCCGACCACGTGTGTGACGAAATTAAACGTTTCGCACTGCCGCAGTAGTTGATGCGCACACCTTATCGTAACTTACTTGTTACTCCGATGCTTAGTAGAAATGATTCTTGCCAGTTGGTCCGCATGACATTGTAGCATTTCGCCGTATAGTGGAAGTTGCATCCGGCTCGAAGGACCATGTTTTTTGTTTGTGTTGAAAGACTGCTTAGGCGAGGTAGTGTGGTTTGAATAAAGTAACTTTGGACACAACTTTCACTTCGCACAATTGTAACTTTATTTTGGCGGTAGTACAATGCAACGTTATAATCGAATACACAGCGTTTCTTGCGCAGATGTTGTCGGCACGGTGGTTGGACGCAAAAAGAACGAGAGCGCGACGAGCAAGCGCTAATGAGCAGCGTGAGAGAGTTCGCACGCGCACGCGCACATGACCGCCCTTTAGCATCGGACTCGCGCAAGGACGTTACACGCATGTGACGTCATTTTCAAACTTTAAATGATGGTTTTCGGAACAGTAGAAAAATGTCGCTGAAAAATTGTGGAATTAAAAATAAAAAAGAATATTGTAATATTAAAACAAGATTTATAATTTAATATAGATTTAATATAACAAGGATTGTTAACTAGTCACGTATAAATTATATTGCCAAGTCTCTGTGAAATTGAGAGGTCAAAAAATAGATTTTCTTGAAACTCTCAGAAAATGTTCTGCTACACATTCTGGATATCCCTGAATTTTTTTAGATTTTTTGATCTATAGTTTTCGAGATATAAGAGATTAAACACTGAATTTTGATGTTTTTTTGCATTTTTACCGATTTTCATTACACAAGAATATTTTTTTTGTGTAGTATCTTCTCCGCTTTTCAATAAAAATACTTTGAACGTCGTACGTTTATGCTTTCCCTTACATATATGCAAAAAAAAAACACATTAAAAAAATTAGAAGTCCGAACAGGACTTTTCTACCAAAAAATTCATGGAGATACCTTTTGATTGTCCAAAAGTATCTGTATGAATCCTGTAATGATTAAGGATCGTTGTTAGATCCAAAAAAATTCATTGGAATCATAATTTTTTTAAAAATGTCGTACACAGATCTAAAATAGTATAGTACGCAACTAGTCCGTAAAACACGTGTTGCGTATACTTTTTACTGACCGAAGTGCGCAAAATACTGCAAATTTATTAAAATAATATAAAAATTTTTACTAACGTAAAAAGGAAAATGCACATAATTGAGGTAAAAAAGAAACATAATAATATAAATAAATTTAGTAAAGTTTATTAACAATACTATTACAATAAATATACGAAAACTTAATCATTATATTAAAAAATAAACTACTACAATAAATTGTAACGGGTGCGTAGATCGCGTTCAAATCCAGCGCGCTCAGTCTGGCCAAGCGTGAACTCCCGCATTGCCTGCCTGTTCAACGCGGCCTCCTACGCAACTTCATGCCGGTGAGAGCGAACTCCTTCTTCCCGTGCTGAGGAGCCATCTTGATTCTCGTCACTGCACAGTGTGCACGCGCATGATTCCGCTCCGAGAGTTTCGTGAAATCACGCTGTGCGACTAACCGACCGAGCTGCACCTCCACCCGACCCACGCACCTGCATCGTCGGCAGCCTATCTGTAGAGCACTCACTACTCTTTAAGTAGTGAAGAGGTCGCCGATTTTGACTCCGTTCTGCGTGCGATCGCGCATGGCTGGCTAGCCTTCAAAGTAAGTCCGTCGCTTACTAGCGTTACTCTTGAATTCGCGTGCGCGCGGAATTCACTCGTCGTTCGAGTGAATTCTCGACGGCTTCACCGTCGCCACCAACTTGCGTGACGGAGAAGCGCATTTATCCATATTACCGTCAGTAGTTGCAAGCTACTGGCTAACAGTCACCGGTATAAAGCGTGCGTTCGTATAGTAGCGAACTGCTGGCTACGTATTGTTCTCGCGGTAAAGCCTCGGTCTGCGCGTTTCAATCATATTATCACCTCTTTTATGTTAAATAAACCTGAATGAATTTTAACTGCTCTTTCTAGAAGCTAATCATTTCGCGACCTATCTCTTCTCCCAACTTCTTCCCCGAATACCGCTCGGTACCCTTCGCGTCACTGTAGCTAGTTGGCATCTATTCCGACAGCTGACGGGAGAAGACAAGCCGCCCAGGTAAGTGTCTCTGAGCGGCGTTGTACGGGAGTTCGTGTGGAGCACGAACATCATCACCCAGACCGGTAAGTCGAACGCGCGCCGCGATCGAACAGGAGCGAATCAAAGCGGGTCTTTCTATAGTTGCACCGGAGCGGGTTGTGCCACTCCGGCCGGCTGACGTGTGCCATCGTCGACGACGTGTGCCTTAAGGTAGCATGAGCGACTTTTGTAAAATACTAAATCAATTTGAAAACTTGACTGAAATATTCTTCAAGTGTTAA
>JAWWEQ010050752.1:0-11084 GCA_035583055.1 Torymus tubicola
CTGTTGTTAATAATCCTTGACTTCGTAATATTTCTTTCAATTCAGTTACAGTTAAATCTTGCGTTTCAAACATGATTTCAATTTGCAATATTGTATAGCACAAAGCGAATACAAAGCCAAATACAAAATATAAAGCACGAAGCCATTAAGTTAGTGAAACAAAATTATTATTATTTTGATCCAATCCCACTTCTGATAATTGTAGTAAGTCTAAAGACAACATTTATCAAAAACGAACTTTATTTATCAACGACTTATCTTCAATTGACAGATTATGTATCAAATATGAAACAACATACAAATAACAAAACATTTAATGACTAACTTCATTACATTCTTATTGTACATATATTAATTCTTATAAAAGTATCTTTTTGGCGGCCTTTTGGGAATAAGGAGGCATACTTCAATTATAAGTATTGAATTTTTAATTTATTTTAAATATAGCTTATAATCTTTTATAATTATAAATTAATCAATAAAAAAATTCTAGTCATCGTGTGGAAAAGTTTATACTGTAAGAATTTGTAAGCTTGTAAGCCCCCGACCGTAGGCGAGGTATTCTGCTGTGCTCCGATTTTTCGGAGCACACTCGCCATCCGCGCTCCGCGACACCGGCCTAGGCGCCGGGCCAGGTTCTTTTTCTTGGAGAGGACCTCGCCTGACTCCCGCCACAGCGGCTTCGCCGCTATCGGCAAAAGGAGTCCCCCTTTCCCTCGCTCAGGGCGGACTACGTCCGCTCCAAGGCATTAAGGATCGACTCCACACGCTTTGGAGTCGAAGGGGAAAAGGTGAGGAATCCCCTCCTCATGAGATCTTCGCACGCTCTTTTATTATTTGTTTTTAATTATTAATGAAGCGTCCTATTACCGTCGTTATTTATTATATTAATTATTTAAACATAATTTAAATTCGTTCTATTTATTTACTTAAACCCTAAATCCACCTAACCTTTAAACTCCCCATGCTCACCCGACCGACTGAGCTTATGTCATCATCTGTAAGAAGTTCGACTTCTAATATTAAAATACTGTGCGTAAAGTACTTTATTTGCTATTTGGAGCGAAAAGTATTTTACTTTTATTAAAAAAGTAGTGAACTCTTAATGTACCCCATGCAAGCACTAGAAATTGAACTTGTCACACAAAGTTCGAAATCGTGTATATGAAATTTATACTATATTATTATATAAAATAAATAGTATATTTTGTATATTATATTTAAAATTCACATTGATTCTCTGACTGACATTGTCTAAATTATCATATTATTATATTTATTTTTTCAATAGCTAAACGAAGTTAATTTAAAAAATTACTATACAATTTTATAAAATTTCTGTTTAACTATGAAATATTTAACTGTTTAATGAAATGAACGATCGTACAAGTAGCGGATTATATTGCCATTTTTAACTCAAAATTCAACAACTTACTTTAAATTTGGCGCATCGTTATAATTATAATTTTCCAATTATTTTTTTAACGCGAAATTCGATAAGTTACTCTAGGTGTTGTGCATTGTTAAGCATGAATGAAAACTATAAGCATTAAAAATTTTAGATACTTAAATGTTTTTTTACATACTGTATTAATCGATTATGACAAACAATAAAAATAATATATATCAGAAAATAATGGCATCTGTCAATGCATGTACTATAAGTGAATACCAAAAATAAATTTGTGTAAACACGTATAATTAACGATTTTGTTTATATAATTATATGTATACTTTACAATGTGCCGACTCGCATAAGTATAACAAGTATCTTTAGCACAAAATACTTACAAATTATTCCATTGTAATTTTTATGTTAAATGAGTGAAAGGAATAATAACTATTACATCTTTTAAAAACTATATTGTAGATTGAAGCGTTCAGCAATTGAACCTTGGATGAGCATACGATTGTCACATTTCTAATTATTTACAATCTTGTTACTTTAGTTGTCTTACCAGGTACTAATATATTTCATTTTTCTTACATATGCTGCTTCGTTATCTGTTAGCTATATAAGATCACTGCAACTTTGCTACGGCATCAGTCGATTCTTGTATAGTTCGGTAATTCACAGCTGAATTCATTAGCCTTACTGAAGCAATATGTTCGTTAAGCTTCTAATCATTGCTGCTTTTGTGGCTGTTGTCTCGGCCGCGGGCTCAACTCTTTCGACCGCGACAGGGTTGGGCTATGCATCTGGAGCAGTTGGTCTTGGTTTGGCTGATAATTACGGGTTGGTTCGAAGTGCTGGACTTCTTCGAGATGGCATAAACTATCCCGAAAGCAGTTACATCTACCCAGGAAGCACTTACACCTACCCAGGAAGCACTTACACCTACCCAGGAAGCAGTTATACCTATCCAGGAAATAGTTATATCTACCCAGGAAATGGTTACAGCTATCCTGGAAATGGATACACCTATTCTAACATCTACTCAAGAGACGGCTACACCTATCCCGGAGACTACTTACACTCCTTCCGAAACCCGTACAACAGTGGTTATGGTGGGCTCAATGGTTATCGCCCAATTCTCAAACAATCCCACTACTAGAAAAAAAAATGAAATTCATGGTTGACACATACATGTATTACTTAACATAAATTTTAAGAATAATTTCATTCATGTTTTTTTAAAACAAAATTTTGTACGAAATTTGTTTTTATAACTATGCAATTAAATAAAAAAAAAATTTTCTGAAACAATTTTTTTCTAAATTTAACATTTTTCTACATTACCTATGATTTTTAAAAAATCATGTTAAGAAGAGATGCGGAAAAGTGAGTCATGTATAAATAAATTAATGTACTCTATCTGCGCTCGTAGCGCGCCTTTGTGCATAGAACATTAAAATCAGAATGTCCTAAAAAATTCAACTACTTTTTGAATAGGTGTAAAATTCTTAACGTTTTTATTTGGATATATTATTATGAAACGTAAATTCTACTGTTTATTCGTATGTATAGGCAATAATAATTAGTTTGCTTATATTTACAACAATCTTATTGTAATATTTAGAAATTATTTTGAATAACATTTACTTATCCTTAATGCACGTGGAAACATTTATTACAGTTAAATGACATACAGAAGCAAAAAAGAGAAAGGTACACAAGTGTCGAGAAATTCATTTTATCAAACAAGAAATAATGCAACTGCATTCGCTCGATTAATGACCTTGATACGAAAATCAAGTTAAAATGATTGTTGACATTACCTCACATGACCTTTGTGCAAGTGTCAACAACTTTTTCAGTGCTATCTCGGTACATTTTTTCGACTATAAAAAGCGATCGCGCTTTTGGAGCAGCATCAGTCGAGTCTTCGACAAACCAGCCAACTGACAACAACAGCAACCATGTTCTGCAAACTGTTCTTAGTCGCTGCCCTCGTGGCCTGTGCTTCAGCTTCTGCCAAGCCCGGTGCCGTGGGCATAGCTGCTCCGATTTCCACGATTGGAGCACCAGCTCTCGCAATAGGTGGACTTGGATACGGTGCGGGTATCGGACACGGCGCAGCTATTTCTGCTCCAGTAGCCATCGGTGCAAGTTACGGCCATGGAGCAGCTATTGCTGCCCCGGTCGCCATTGGTGCAGGTTATGGGCATGGTGCGGCCATTGCGGCTCCAGTTACCATTGGTGTAGGTTATGGCCATAGTGCGGCCATCGCTGCTCCAGTTGCCATTGGTTCAGGACTCAGCTATAGCAGTGGCATCCGATATGCTTCATCTTTACCTATTGGCTACGGTACATCCGGTGTAGGTCTTGGTTACGGAGGTATCAGCCGAGTCGCTGGTCTCGGCTATGGATCTGTATCTGGAGCTGGATTGGGGCACGGACTTGGTGTTAGTACTATTGGAGGTTTAGGAGCCAGAGCTATTGGCGGTTATGGACATGGATTGGGCGTGAGCACCATTGCAGGTGGCTACGGATATGGAGTTTATTAGATAATACGATTCATAGGTATTTTTAACAAATTGTTGTGAAATGTAGGCAATCTATTTCACTTCTAATGTATATATGTAAAATGTGTAAAAAAATGTATGAAAAAATATATTTAAAATATGTAAAAAAAATGTGATATAAAATGTATTATTCGAAATAAAATAATTATTTTTACAAAGTTTATGTTCTATTATTTTAACAGCATCCCTGTAAATACTTGGATATTTTGTTTAACAATAACTCGTAAAATTTGACTTTATTCAAGAAAATTGATTAAAAAACGCGTGTTACACACATAGTAATGGATAATGAAATTGTTGAATACTAATGTGGGAAAAAGATTTTATCCTTGTGTAGACGTGTACACACCAGCAAAGCGATGGTGAAAAACTGACTTAATATTAAAATCAACTCTTCGTCCTTATACCAAACAATATTTTTCGAGGTGACATGTATAAAGCTTGAATTTGCGTGTCCTTTTTTATTCAAGAATTACCTACATTTTTTTTTAATATTTGAATATATTTCATCCTTCATTTGTTATTCAAGTAAATATACCTATTTCCGTTGTAATCGCTTCTTACATAAATTACTTATTTTCGAAGTATGTGTCTCGGCGTAAGGGAAATGCATCCTTATGTAGGCCGCGTGCACGGCGCATATATAGATGCGTGCGGGGCCGCATTTTCTCCTCCACCGATCGAGTACGATCGATAAAAGGGGGAGGGCACGAACGTTGGCCATAGAGACGTATCTGTTTTAAACAATTGATGAATTGTTAGTTGCCATGGAAGGAGCGAAAAAAGGACGAGTCAGGCAGTCGTTGCGTTAACGAGCTAACGAGAATATCGTTTCTAATCATCTCCAAAAATTACGCTTCTATATTTTTTGTTATAATCGTTATTGTATTGTATTTATTTGTTCAGTCTAATTTTAAAATAAAATTCTAAAAGTTCTCCCAATTAAGTTTTTATCTTACCGTTAAATTGAACCGAAAACAATACCACTTTTCTGTAATCGTTATCTTAGTAACTGTTAAATATTTTACATGAAAGTTTTAACAGTTATTAATTATAAAAAGAACTTCGTCCCATGAAAATTTCAAGACGTTATCTTGACCTATAAACAAAAAAAAACCGCTGCCAATTCCTTGGCACTTAGCTTCCTCAAAATAATTTTTCGATTCCTTTTAATCAATTGAAATTCTAAGAATAAATGTTTCACAAAAAAAAATGCTAACATTTTGCTCTTATTATCGTGCGACAATGAAAACTAAAATTTTTTCTAAAATAATTTTTTTATAAAAACAAATAAAGATAATCGCTTCAAAATTTTAACAGAATATTACCCACAATCAGTGTAATAAGTGGTTAAAATTTCAAGTTGATAAATCAACAATTCTCTGAGAAAACGCAATTCAAAAATATAAGAAAAAAATTTTTAACCTCAAATATCTTCATTAGAAATGAACCGATTTTTTTGGGCAACGAACTCGTAAAAAAGCTATCTCTGTGCCTAATTTCAAGACCATTGGATAATTTTTGCTATTGTTATCGTACGACAACGAAAGACGAAAATTTTTTCTAAAATAATTTTTTTCTCTGAAACAAATGAAGATAATCACTTGAAATTTTAGCTGAATATTGCCCCAAACAAATTTAAGAAATGGTTAAAATTTCAAGTCAATAAATTAAACATTTATTTAGAAAAAAAATAAAGAAGTTTAAACCATATTTTCTTTAATAACAAATGACAGACTAAAGATAATTAAGGATAATTAAAAAGATTAAAGATTAAAGATAATTAAAAAGAAATTATAGGTAATCTGACGACCTTTACATAAAAATTCATTAAATTCAGTAATATCTAATATATTTAAAAATCAAAAAAACGAAAAATTCAAAATCGTTTTTTGGTTATAAAACAAAAGATATGCAATAAGCTTTACCCGATGTAAATCGGTCAATTTGTTCAAAATTTATAGCCGGTACACATACATACAGACACACACACACAAATACGGACACGAAAATTTTTTTACTCAAAAACGACGGATTTTCGTGTCAAAAGTCTTAAAACATGTTTTTAAACATTTTTTATTTCAAAAATTTTTTTCACCATTACACAGCTTCCTCTTTGAGGAAGCAATTATTGAAAACAGTGCGTTTCGATTGTTACACGAAATTTATATTATAATGCCTCGTTATTTCTCAAAATACCAACTTGATCAAGCATTTCATCGTAGATAAAATCTTAAAATGTTGCACGAGTAAAATAAACTATATATTAAAAAAATTAGCAAACATAATTTTAATTTCAAGACAGTTTCGCGTTCGGTTCATGAATATTAAATTTTATCCTACAATTTCTAATTAAAGCTGTTAATAACTTACAGAGAAATCTTTGCAACTGTAACTGATGTGAGTTCAGAACCTTATCAATAGTTTTCTGAGTTTTCATTTCTAATTATCTAAAGATAATTTTTAAACACTTATTTTCAAGTAGGTTACTTCTAAATTAAAATCAAAAGTATATATGAAAATTTTCACTATTTAATTACTAATATAAAACGCTTATGCACTTAAAACTCATTGTAAATGCAGCAGAATAGTTTTTTTTTTTGAAATAGGGAAATTAAAAAAAAATGTTTGACGAAGAACAAAGTATCTTTTATTTGCACAAAAACACTCTTCGTTACATCACAGTATGTACGACGAAAAGGTCTATAATACAACCATGATACAAATTTCCATTTGTATTTTACGTAGTAATCACAGAACCGCTTTACAAAAGTCGAGATGATTTGACTTTTTTGTGTACACACTATTATCACTATCAGGATTCATTCATCCCAAAATTTAGCAGCTTAACCGTAGATGGTACGGCCGTAGTATCCACCGTACAGTCCTCCGTAGGCGATGGGGGCAGCATAGCCAGCGCTGTAAGCCAGAGGAGCGCCAGCGATGTAGGGGCTGGCGATGGCAGCGCCGGCGAGGAAACCAGGCTTGGGCTCAGGCTGGGGGTTGGCGAAGGCGAAAGCCACGAGGGCGACGGCGAAGATGAAGAGTTTGCAGAACATGTTGAGGGTTTGTATGACAGTTGACGTGATGATCGACTGATATCAATGCCAAGGTGCGTGGGCCTTTTATACTCAGCAAGCAGGAAATGTTGCTGTAAAGTGATTGTCGTTGCAAAACTTGTTTCTGTATCCTCCCGCTCAGTTGTGCATAATGAGGTCACAAAAACTTATAGCTATAACAAATTTCTGAACTTTGCATAATAACCATGTGACTGCCAATATTACGGATACAAATAGGAATCTAAAAAAATATAAAAAACATCTACGAAAAAAGTTTTAAAAATTACCATGGCTCATTTGGATGCGATTGCTCTCTAAATTCGTATGCCTTATCCGAATACTACCATACGTTATTTTTTTGTACGTAAATAATTGTATACCAAGGGAGTACGTGACACTAGTAGGTTTTTATTAGGATAATGTTTAGCAAGGCACGAATTTCGCTCAAACTTCAAGATTTTAGATGTCAAAATAGGAAGAAAGCTGCAATATCGTTAGGTCGTAGTGCTTTGATAATTTGAAGAAGTTGACATTTTTAGCAGTATTTATAGGAAAAGAAAATAAAACAAAAGATCGCGAGCTTTTAATTGCTTTTTCAGAATTAAAGAATATCAACTTTTTCCAAAGTAGTAATAATTTGATGTTAAGCATTGAAAATACATCAAATATAAATGAAATTGACGCTTTAGTTTTGATCTATGTATTAGCAGTTTCATATTGCTTAACTTTATAATACCAAAACTTTGGAAGGAGTTGATGTTTTTGCAAGTCTAAACAAAGAAATGTGAAGCTTACGCTATGCAATTATATTTTCTTTATTTTTAAAATTGCATGCAAGAATTTTCTAGAGAGAGAATTAATATAGAAAGGAGAGCATTTTTATTAAAAATCTTTAAAATATTGCTGAAAATGAATTTGAGATACTCTTGAGAAGTACAAATCTATCATGTTTATAAATTTTGAAAAAATATTTGAATCGTATTTGATTATTATTTATCTATATGTAATAGCATTCTAACATATTTTTGCATTACTAAATTGTTTAAATGATGTTTGTAAAAATGAAACTTTAATTATCAAATCAATCTTTCAATTTCGATGCTGAAAGACATCGGCTTTGTACCTGCCATATTTCTGTATGAATTTATTCTTATGATAGTGTGTATAAAATGCGTAAATTTCTGTAAATATAACTTAAAAATCAATAGATTTTATTCTACATTTCTGTAACCATAATAAATCAATTATAAAATTTGTTTGTTTTGAATGATGTTATGCTTTAAGGAATTCACATTATTATAGCTGCATGTAAAACTGGAAATAAGTGAGAGCAAAACGTGCAGATGCGTTGTTGATGCGTGCGATGAACCCGGTATATGTTGCATCCTACACGGATCTCATGCGCTCACCTACCTTGAGGTACCAGCTATTCATAAAAACGCTCTACAAACGTTAACAGCTGATGACCTCGAAATACACCTGTACATTTGCAGTGCATTTCAAAGCAGTATAAAAGGGATACACAGCTCTTCAGAAGCATCAGTCGATCGTAGCATCAACTATCCCACAAACAATCACCATGTTCTTCAAACTCTTCCTTTTCGCCGCCGTCCTGGCTTTCGCCGTCGCCGCCCCCAAGCCTGGTTACCTGGCTGGTGGACTCGTAGCTGACACATACGTTGCCGGCGCTGCTCTGCCCACCTTCTATGGTACTCCAGCCCTCCGTTATGGATATGGATACCCCTACGGATCTTTGGCCACCATCCCTCGTCTTTACTTGTAAATGACAAGATAACAAATTTTACCACAGTAAAATTCATTCATCATTAGATTCATCAATTTTGGGCGACAAATCAACACTCATTCATCAAATCACTAAAATAAAACTTTGACGGTGTTACTGGAAAATTCGAAGTGATTGTACATACTGTTGTATCATACGTTGAAAATACTTCAATGTGAAATAAAACATCTGATCACACATTTAACATAAAATATTTTGTTTCCAGTTATTTCATCTCTTATTTCCTACAATATTGAAAAGCTTTTGTGTGCATTTTGCATTTTAATTATCCAACAAAATCACAGAAATCAAAAAACTTTTAATTAAGAATTTTATTATTTTGCAAAAAAAAATTGTATTTCTAACATGTAAAGACACAATATTTTCGAGACTTACTGTTTTAATAATGAGAAAGTTCACTGAGGATAAAATAATATATTATAGAAAATTTTATTCAGCTTCTTCAAATAAAATGGAAGAATATATTTCCCAAGTATTCTAGCAATAATTGATATTCTTTTACCTGCGTTTATCTACGTATTAGTCTTTCATCTAATAATTATTGAAAATACAAAATTGAAAAATCGAAAAGGGAATTCGATACTCATCTCGAATAACATTTTGTTTGTACTCTGATCTAACTTATTCTTTTATACTATATTAATATAAAAACATTAATATTTTGAGTCTACCATCATTTTATTTGAACATTTCTCTATTGTAATACTGTCTAGAGGTATAGAAATTAAGTAAAACAATTTGCTATATTTACGAATTGGGAGTAGTGATTTAATTGTTTAAAGTCGGAATATCCTAAAATTTTTATTACTTATTACTTTACAAAATTTTAAAAGATAGCGATTTTCTTTTCTTCCGGAGGAAGTTTTGTGGTAGAGAAAAAACAAATTATTTCGATGGAACAATGTAGACACATTTGATATGTACATTATATATGAGCCATTGTTAAAATATGAATCTAATATCACGGTACTGTAGTGATATATTTTAATTTTAAATGACTTAAGATAGGTTTTTAACATACATTAAATAAAACTTAAAACTACTACAATAAGTCATCTATCTGGGAGCCAATAAAAATCTAAGTTATGTAATTATATTAGAAAAAGACTAAACAAACAATTTCAAGATACTTTCTTGAGAGATTTCGCATTAATATGAGGAAAAGTAATATTTCAATTCAATTTCTTTATTATTAGAGCCTTGGTAGAAAATGGATCAAGTATTCGAATAAAAAATAATAAACATGAAAACTGCATATTTAATAATCTTCTGAAAATAATTAATAAAAGTAATTTACATTTTATTTGATTACAATTGAGATTTTGCATGAAAAAATCTATTAGATCCGTCAAATAGCATAGCGAAAAATAATCAACACGTAGTTTTTGGTTTTCGAATTTAACATTTATTAACAAAGTTATAGCAAGTTACAATTTAAGACAATTGTGACGTCACAATGGCGCAGTATTTTCTATATAGTGTACAATTGTGACGTCATCGCACTTTTCATATTGATATATCTTTGTTAATAAATATTAAATTCAAAAAAGAAAAAATACATTTCCATTATTTTTCAATATTTTATCTGACGGATATAATGGAATTTGATTTCATTTTTCAAATAACATTCCAATTCATTTTTTTAAATTATGCACACGATGTTTTCGACGCCTGAGCTAACCGATTTAAATAAGAGTTTCTCAAAAATCGGAGCAGAAAAGTTGGCGCCCGAGTACCGTAATGTACTAATTTTTTAACGTTGGACCGAAAGTACCACTTTCGCTCTCATCTCAAAATAGCAAATGTGATATTTTCAACTCGTTGTTGAGAAAAGCCGTTTACCTCCTCCTCCCTCCCTTCGGCACATGTTTGTTACCCTCGCCTTTGTCAATTTACATGTGCTCTGGGCCATTCAACCTTTTAGTTCCATAGTTGCGTAATATACTATTTTCTATGCCTGAAGTGCAGAAACAAACTTTTTTTATCATTCCTTGGCGAAAGTACCACACTTTCACTCTCGACTTTAAAACGCGAATATGGTATTTTCGGTCTGAATACGGTAAAAAATAGTATACGCACCACGAAAGAAAAGTTATCCAGCCTACACGGAGAAAAATAATATAATAAGTACTAAAATAATCTATAAAAAAAATTACTATATTGTGTAGGAAAAGTGTAACATATCAGCCGAATAATAATTTTTATTATGTAACATAGTAAAATTTACACATAATCATCTTTGCTATTTAATATAG
>JAWWEQ010050753.1:0-11083 GCA_035583055.1 Torymus tubicola
GCTGTGGGAAGAGGTTTGTGACAATCTTCTCCAGCAGGACCGGGCATGTGGGTGAAGACAGTGGCTGTGGTTTCACTTTTTTCATCACCACTTTGTATTTTCTACCCCATGGGTCGCTTTCTACTTCATCAACCAGCTCTTTTCAGCAATTTTCCTTGCTACTTTTGATTTGACCAGTTTAAGTTGTGCTGCTTTGTAAGATTCCTGGAGATCTCTGTATTTTGATTTTTTTCCGGCTCGCGTTGCTTTTCTTCTTGCACGGATGCTTTCCTGTCGACTTTTGACAATATCATTGTTCCACCAGTACATGGGCTGATGGTCGTTGTGGGAGCGCTTTCGTTGCATCGTGGCGACACATGCAAAGGCAACTCTGCGCATTGCTTCTTTTACCTCCCCTTGCATGCTGTTGGCGGCAATAGGTTGGCTATTGAATGTTTCTTGGATCAGTTCCACATCAAATTTGTTCGCATTCCATCCTCCGAAAGGTCGCCCTCTTAAATGGGGGTCCCTTTTTGGCTTTTGTACTCAGCACTGACCAGCTGATGAGCCGATGGTCGCTCGCGTTGAGCATGTCGTGCACCGTCCAGTCGTTTCCTACTCTTGCCAAGCTAGGGCTGACGAGAGTCAGGTCGATTATCGAGCTTCCAGTGTCCCTCTCGAAGGTGGGCAAGTAGAAGCTCGGTTCCTCTATCGATTGTTTTCTTACTGCCCCATTCGACTGCCCAGGCGTTAAAATCTCCCGCTATGGCACAGGAGGAGTGTTCCTTGGCATCCTCGACCTATCTGTCAAGTAGGTCCGTGAATTCGCTGATATTTCAGCTGGGAGGAGCATAGACGCTATAGAAATTCACGTTTCCGAGCTTTGCCCTCACAAAGCCACTATGCTTGGTGTTCGGCTGATCTTCGAACGACCGGTTGTTGCAGGACCAGATGCCAGCCTTGCCAGTTGTGTCTGTCACTCATGCCTGCGTGTTTAGCCTTATGTACGGATCAGCGATAATGGCCACGTCTATCTTCATCTCTCTGACTGTTTGGGTCAACAAATCGTGTGCCGCCTCGAAGTGATTTATGTTGTGTTGTAACACTCTCATATTTTTCTAACGAGTTGGCTCTTATTCTTCTCGTGGAAGGCAGCGCATTTGTAGCTTCCTACTATGTGGTGGTGACCTTTGCTCTTTTTAGTACATAGAGGACAGTGCGGTTCTTTCTTGCAGTCGGCGATTTTGTGCCCTGCCTGTCCGCATTTGAGGCAGAGGCCGGATGTGTCGATTTGACTCGGGCATTTGCTGGCAATGTGTCCCGTATTCCAGCACTTGAAGCATTTCTGCGGTCTAGTCACTTCTTTAACAGGGCAGTTCACTAGTCCGATGCGGATTTTGCCTCTGTCTCTTATCACTTTGCGGGTCACCTCTTCGGGCAGCTTGATTCAGGCAATTTTGGTCCCTTTGTAGGCTGAGCGTAGCGCTCTTATAGCGTCTTTCGTTACTGCGAGCTCGTTGCCTGCTGCTTTCTGCAGGGCCGCTTCCACTTCTTCTTTTGTGGTTGTCTCCTCAATATCCTGTATTGAGAGTTCCACTTCGTGTGACTTGCCGGATACAACTGCCTGACCGCCTAGTACCTCAGCCACCTTCCTTTGGAGAGATTCCAGCTTATCCCCATTTTCCCTGTTGAGAAATATCAGCAGAAAGGTCGTTGTTGGTTCTTCTGACCTTATCGACATTTTTCTCCAGTTCTTCCTCCGCTAACCCTTTCTTGACTTCTTTCAGGATGTCAGCGTATGTAGCACTTCCCTGGGCACTAATGAGGAGTGCCTTTGATAGCGCCTTCTTCTTAAGCTGTTTGGGGGCCTTCTTTCTTTTTTCTTCTTCTTTTGCTCGCTTTTTCTTTTTCTTCTTCGTGTTCTCTTGGCACTCCATTTCTTCATCCTCTTTTGGAGCCAGCTGCTGGGGTCTCTCTTCTTGAGTTTGTTCTACTCCGGGGAGCGCTACCGCTGTCTGTGGTGCCTTTTGCCCTAGAGACACCTTCTTTGCAGCCTGTTTCACGTTTGGTGAGGGTGGAGAGCGCTTTTTCCTTTTTGGGGTCTCTTGGAGGGGGCTGTTCCGTTTGTCTTACCTGGCGTCTGGAAGAACTCATTCCGACCACCGCAGAGTAGCTGGACTCTCTGGTTCACCTTTCCGTCAGTTTGTTCGCCCGGTGCCGCTGTTATTGGGATGATATTCTTCGGTGTAGCCCGCATCAGCTTCCTTATTTGCGTGAAGGACTTTTGGATCTCATCTACCAGCGTACGGGTTTCCGCAGTCACCGTTCTTCGGGTTTTTTCATCCGGCATATTCTCGCTTAGATGCTCCACAAGTCCAGCTATTAGCTGTTAGCTGTTTGTGTTCCTCCCATGCACTGGGCTTTTTCGTTTTACGCGCGGCTTTGGAGAGAGCACTCCGAGGATCTCCTAGTTCCAGACCTTCTTGTGATATTTTATGCGGGTCCCCCTTTCCTAGCTTTCCTTCGTTCAACTTCTCCACGTGATTCACATTTGGTGTTTCAGCTTCTTCGCTCGTCTTCTGAGATAAAGTAAGGACCAAGCGTCCCACCCCTACTGTACCAGCCTGATTGGCCACATCGTACTTCTGGCTCCCCCCAAAATCCGTGGGCCTGCACCGACCACCGGGGCTTTCACCCGATCGAAATCGATGGCGGGATTCTCCTTCTTACCGAAAATTCCCGTTTGGGGTACTATATTTTCACTTTTTCTATATTTGGTTTGTTATTTGGGGTTTCTTCCCCTAGCTAGTTTTGGTCCGCCCCGGGTATTTTATTTCTCCGATACCCGTTATATCTAGATCTCAACACAGGTGTGTGTGTGTGTGCGTGCGTGCGTGCGTGCGTGCGTGCGTGCGTGTGTGTGGATGTGATCATTTTTTAAGATTTTTCTTCCACAATTGAGGTCAATATTCTATTTTTGAAAAAATTTCTTTTTTTTTATTTTTATAGACATTATTTTAATTTTCAAAATTTTTTTTTTTGATTTTTTTAATATTTAGACCAAATATTATTTATATATTGAATAAAAAAGATATTCACATGAATATTCAATAAAATCGTAATTTCACGGGAACGGCTTTATGTATCTGAATGGAATGTATAGCATTCGAAAGAGAATTAAATTATCTATATTTTCTAAAAAAATTAATTTTCTCGCTATCACGGTTCATTTGGTATTAACAAAAACGTAAAAATTGAAAAAATTAAAAAAATGAGTTTTTTTGTTCAACCATTACGAGAGCAAAATTGTCTTATTTATTTCAAAATTCATTGTAGAGGTATGTTATTGATAGTTATCAGCAGAGTTCTTTGGGCGAAATGATTGGTTCATAAATTTCAGAGGTATTTGAGGTTAAAATTTTTTTAGACATTTTTTAAAATGTATTTCTTGAGGATGGCTCTATGTATCTGATTGGGATGGGTAGCATTTGAAAGAGAATTAAAATATTTATATTTTCTGAAAAGAATCAGAGTTTGTATTTGAGATTACTTTCCATTCCAAACGAGAATTAAAATCACAAAACAAAATTATAAATTATGGAACAGCAATGAGTAGCCATGAAACAATAACAAGTTAATATTTTCTATAAAATTTTTCCAAATTTTTTCGTGAAAATTTTATTTTTTGAATTGTAATTTAATAAAATGAATCAATAAATTATTTTGGGGAAGCTACGTGCTAATGAATTGGCAGCGGTTTTTTATATGAACAAAAAAATTAGCATACTAACGAAATCATATGGCATTCTTGAGTAATGCTATAATGTAAAAACGAAGTTTTTACATGCGACGAGCGAAGCGAGGAGCGGGAGGGTTGGCGTGTCGAGCGTAGCGAGACACGCAGGGGGTCACAGCCCCCCTAGTTTTTTGGTTGGGCTGTGTTATTATTACGAAAATGTTTGAGGAGCATCTGCAATGGCTTTAATTTGTATTAAAGAAAATGGTAAATGCGGGGCTGGCAATCAGTTTCGAGAGTCGGAGTTTTGTTGCTCGCGCGTCGCGTATCTCGAGTATCTGCTAGACAGCGATGGATTGCGGCCGAACCCGGAATGTTTAGAGCCGATTTTGAAGTACCCCGCACCGACTAATGTGAAACAATTACGCCGTTTCTTCGGAATGGTCGGTTGGTATTCGGGTTTTATTGAGAAGGAAAGTCAGATAAAAATTCCACTTAACAGGTTGCTGAGGAAACAGCAGAAATGGAAGTGGGGAGCGGAAGAGCAGCAAGTGTTTGAACGGCTGAAAGGCGCCAGTGCTAGCAAGCCCAGATTTTAACTGTGTTTTCACCGTTCAAGCGGATGCTAGTTCATACGCGTTGAGGCGGTTTTAACTCCGACGTTTCCGGACGGTGAACACCCAATCGCGTACGTAAGTAGAGTATTGACGCACTCCGAGATAAATTACACAGTGACGGAAAAAGAGTATCTTGCACTGTGGCTGGAGAAATAGGGAAGAGCCGACGGGTCGGCTATCGCGGTGGATGCAGGAGATGCTGCAATGGAACTTTGATATAGTGCACAAGAAAGGTGCGTTGCATCATGTCCCGGATGCTGTCTCCAGAGAATTCGAGGATGAGTGCGAAATCGCGAGCTTCTCTGCAGTTTCTGATTCGTGGTACGTGAAACGGTTAGAGGAAGTACGCGAGAAACTGGAGATGTTTGCGCGCTGGCGAGTAGAGGACGGAATGCTGTATAAGTATACGCATGACCGTCTTCTAGACCCGGTCTCGGATAGAGAGGAGAGCTGGAGATTGGTGGTCCCAGCTGATCATTGCGAGCGAGTTTTAAATGACGCACATAAAGAAGCGTCTTCCAGCCATCTAGGAGTCGCGAGGACGCCTCAGGGGCTGATAGGAAAGCATGTAGTTGAAAGACCCTGGGCAGTTGCCGTGGCGGACATTATGGAATTACCGCGCTGCAAAAATCAGTTCAAGTACCTGCTTGTGTTTCAGGACTTGTTCACACGATGGATTGAGCTAAAGCCGTTCCGTAGCGCCTGAGCCTGTGCGCGCGGTTGATACGCGCGCCAGCGACTCGTCTGCATCTCGCCAGCGCAGGAGGGAGAGTCGAGCGCGCGGTAACGAGACAGAGCGCAGGAGAACCGAGAGCGGCGAAAACTGCTCAAGGCTTCCTGCATCGCCTGCTCGCGAGAGGCGTCCGAGTTTGAGTGACGAGCAGCGTGACGCACGGATTCAGCGCACGCTTGTGCTGGATACACGCACAGGCAGTATGTCCGGGCTCCGGCGGCTCGGAGAAGTGAGGTGCCAGGAGAAACGCCCGGCCGCAGCTGGCGACAAGAGAGGGCACGTGCGCGAGAATCCACCGGCGGCGTCATCCGAGCCAGAGAGAAAAAGAAGACGTGGAAAGTGGCTCGGACGAGATGGCTGCCGCGTAAGGGGCAGCAAATTGCTCGTACAGCTGTTTCCTCGAGGAATGTCTATTGTTGTTGACATTCCTTAGACTCTCTCTCTCTCGCTATTGTACCCGTCGCCCTCCCGCACTCGCAAGATTGCCAAATATATATTTGGAAAATGTTTGCAAGATGCAGACACGGCAACGCAGGATGATAGCCAAATCGATGGGAGAGAGTGATTAAGGGCCGCGAACTTGATCAAGCGCGCATCGACAGACAGTACGAGCCCGGCGGCGCTCGAGTGTACAAATGCTTTGAATCCGCGGCAGCCACGCGAGTGCCAGTTAGAGGATCGAGAGAGAGAGAGAGAGAGAGAGAGAGGCGCCATCCCATCGTCGTTGAAATGCGACGCCCAGCGTCTCTCTGTCTGTATGTATAGTTATAGACATAATATATAATTAAAAATAGTTTATAATTAAAACGGACACATCGAAGTGGAGATAGTAAGCTGGAAAGGCTACGATTTTATAGTAATAATTACAACTGACTCTTGCGAGGAAATCGTTATCGAAAAGTGTGATATAAAAGGTAACTAATATCGTTGGAAATTTTTTTTTTCGGTAAAATTCGAACAAAGAAAAATTTATACCAATTTTTTTTGCATTTTGGTCCCACTGTGCAATGGCTCCACGTTAAGCATTAGAAATCATTGACCGGCGTTTGAAAGATGCAAAAAAAATTGGTATAAATTTTTCTTTATTCGAATTTTACCGAAAAAAAAGAAATTTCCAACGGCATTAGATGAGACAATTGCTGTGTGGCGCGCGTGACGTCCCGGCACGGACCAGTGTAGCCAGGTTGTGGCGATTAATCGCCACATTAACATGGGTTTTACTTACTATATATATTTGTTTACTGGCCACACTGGCACGGTCACGCTCACGCGGTCGGGACATGAAGAGAAAATCAGATGTCATTTTGTTTCAGATTAACGTTTTATAGCCGCTAAACGCGCATACAGATAAGCATATACAGAAGCATATACAGAGATGAAACGCGAAGAAAGCGACAAACGCAATTTCTTTTATGTAAGACTTTTCTCAGACAGGCGCGCGCACGTACACACATACGAAATTCTCAAAAGTAAATTCAGGCGCAATATATACACCGTAATGACGACTTGCTTTACGGTTCTACAGGGAGCAGCAATAACCTAAATAAACAAATTAATAGATTTTTGAGAATAAATATTTGTCATTACAGAATTGAATGGTTCAGAGTTGCAGAGAGGTTCCAGGATATCGTAGCGAAGCGACAAAATATCAGAGAGACAAGTTCAGACCGGTGACGAACATAGTAATTTGTTTTAAACTATATATATAAATATAAACACACCTCTCGTTTCTCAATTTAAAGGCATTTATACAGTGTAATAAAGATAAAATATAAATACAAATTAATAGAAATAAACAAAAATAAATATAATTTAAAAAATAAATTTATATTGCTATCATTCAGAGCAGAATGTAAATAATTAATTTTAGATAATCAGAATACAGATTTTACTCAGAGAAAAGTAAAAGACCAAATATTTACCAGAATAATTATTTACGTATAATCAAACAACTCAGCGCCAACATCGTCGTACACGCCGCCCAATCGACCACACTTCTGCTACGTCAAATCATCTGAAAGAGCGAAGGTAGATGTAGATTTGTGGATTAGCTCCATGCAGGAGAATCATAAAATACAAAAAGAAATCATGGCTTAGATGCAGAAGGTGATAGAGGGTCAACAAAATTTAATGGAAAAAATGTTGTAGCTAGAAACAGCAAGAATCAGAAAACTTAAGGTACCACCACATATTCTCAATTCCACCACCTTAAATCCAAATGAAATTAACAATTCAGAATTAGATAACAATAACATACAAATACAACAAAACGTTTCAATAAATGAATTTAATGAGACTTTTAAGAATATTACTCAGACGTTAGAATCAAATAAGAATACCTCAAAATTGAATATTAAGAGAGAGTATAAATTAACACAAAAAGGAGCTTTAAATGTATGGTTAGACTATCTTCACTCAGAGTTAAGATTGTGTGATTTATTAGATATAATTGACGAAAAAGTAAGAGTGCCAGTAAACCTGGACAAATCAGAAGTAGAAAAGACAAAGTCAATAGTCAGAGATACTGTAATAAATCATTTGGATGAATATTACCATAAGAAAATTCTGAATATAAAAGATCCCAAAGAAATTTTAAGGAAGATCAGAGAGTTCAGAAGAATAGAAGCAAATGTAACTAAACGCTTGGAATTAAATAAGAATGAAAAAAGAAATGCAGTTTTGATAGATTTGATACAATAATCAGAGAGTATGAAAGCTGCGATACAAGTCTGAGGGTAAGACAATCAAGAAGTTATATATAATATTCAGTCTAAAGACTACAAGTCACAATACTATACAAACAACTACATACAATTAAGTAATTTATCTAGAGGTGGTGGAAAGGGAAATTTCAGAGGTAGAGTTATTAAAAGAGATAGTAACCGAGGTGCGACATGCGCATCACAAAGTATCCTAAAACGAGGAGCAACAGATAGCGTTTATAGCAGACTCAGGTGCTACTGACCACATCGTGAATAAGGGTTTATATTAAGTGATTTTAAGCAAAGCACCGGAGAGGTAATCAGAAGCGTTAACAAAAATGATTCGGCGAATATTCAGATAGATGGAAAAGGTAACTTAATAGTAAGATCGAACATTAATAACGATGAAATAATTATCTTGGAAAATGTAATGAATATCAGCAGAAAACATATCAGAGAATTTAATTTCTCTCAGACGTTTTGCAGGTGTAGGTTTAGGTATTTATTTAGATCATGAAATTTTGAAAATCTTTGATAAAAATACAGGTGCTGAATATATTACAGGAAAATATGAAATACCAAATTGGATAATAAATTTAGATGTAGAAAAACAGAGAAATATTAACAATGTAAATTCAGACTGCGAAAAATATTCATGCATAGCTAGGTTAGTTACTTTGGACGAGTTTTTGCAACAATCTTAAACGAATGTTATAAATCTAGAATTAAACAAATCATCAGAAGATAATACAGAGAAAATTGAAACAAACACGTCTAAGATTGGGAGGAAGAATCGAGAAAAACTCGTTCAAACAAAACCAAATATCAGAAGCCCCCAAATATCTAGCGACTTTGATTTAGATGAAACTATTCTAAACAGGAAAATATATAATCTAGATAACATGAGTATAAATGAATCAATGGAAATTTTAAACTATAATGAAAAATCAGAGGATAACAAACAGAGCAAATTAAATGAAGGTATGCTATGGCATATTAGATTAGGACATGCTTCTTTAGGTTATCTCAAATAGCTGCAAAAATTAGATGAAAAACTAATAGGAACTAAATTCGACAAAGACGTCATGGATTGCGAAGTGTGTATTATGGCAAAGATGGGAAAATTACCTTTTTCAGAGAATAGACCAGAGGATCCAGGCCACTAGAAATGATACCATAAAATGGACCCATTAAACCAGCTTCATATCCTGGTGGCAACAGATTTATAATTGTATTTGTGGATCACATCACCAGATTTGCCAAAGCTTACTCCATGAAACATATAAATGAAGTTGGTGATTGTCTTGAAAAATTCCTAATTACAACAAGAAATCGTTTAGGCAAAGATGAAAAAGTCTGTTATATCAGAGCCGATAACGAAAAAGAATTCATCGGAGGAAAGTTCTCAGAAGTAATGAAGCAAGAAAAGATAGAGTATAATGTAGCACCCGCACATACACTAGAATTGAATGGAACTGCAGAAAGATTTAATAAGACGCTGCAAAATAAAATCAAAGCCTTAATGATTGATTCTGGCTTACCAGAAAGCATGTGGATTTTAGGCGTAGAAGCCGCAATTCATATATACAATAGAATACCACATAAGTCATTGATCTCGAAGACTCCAATACATATGCTAACTCCAAAAATTAAAAGTCAGTTAGAGAAAGTCAGAAAGTTTGGATACATAGCATATGCGAAAATACCAATAAACGAAAAGAAGTTCTCAGAAAGAGCAATTAAAGTCATGCTGGTTGGGTACTCTTTGACAAGCTACGTTCTTTGGTGTCCTTTAACTGAAAAATTCCTTCAATCGAGACATGTCAAATGTAATGAAAATCTGGTTTACAAAGATATCTACAAACAAAAATCAGAAGAGAACAACAAACCAGAAGAAACAGAAGCAACTAAGGATCCGGAAAAAGGAACAGTATCATTACACTCAGAGGAAAAACAAAATCAAGCAGAAGAGATCCAAGAAAATAAATTAGAGGAAAAAAATACAGAAAAGAAACGAAAAGATGAGAAAACCCAGAAAAGAAAAGCAGAAAATAAAGATTCAGATAAACCAGAAGCTGATAAACGTAAAAAACGCAGAAGAAATGCGAAAACAACAGAAAACAGAGAAAAATATATGGCTATCAAAAGAACTCACAAGGTGAGCCAACTAGACGGCACAAGTCACAGCTTAATCAACAGAAACTCAATACCAAGATTTTAAATAAGAAGCGATAAAGACGACTTAGAAAATGAAATCAGTCATGCATTCATTTCATCAAATAACAAAAGACAAAATTAGACGGTTGGAAGCTATAAATGAAGAAATAAAGTTAATGGACGAAAACAGAGTATGACAGTTTGTGGACAGACCCTACACCACAAAAGATGGCAAAAAGGTACACATGATAGATTCGAAATGAGCTTTTAAGAAGAAAACAAAAGAACATGGAGAAAATGTGTACAAAGGCAGATTAGTAATCAGAGGGTTTAAGGACAGAAACCAATATGAACTCAAAGAGACATACGCACCAGCATCCAGATTAGCTATAATCACAGCGGCGTTAGCCATGATAAATAAATACGACTTAGAGGTTTGGCAGATTGACGTTAAACCCACCTTTCTGAATGGCACACTACAGAAGTCACTATACGGCTTAAGAATCAGTCCAAAAAGATGGAATGTTATGTTTTCAGAAGAAGCACGAAATTAGGACTGGAAAAAGATATAAATGAGCCATGTTTATTTACCTGGAGAAAAGATGGAAAAGTAGTTATCTTAATGCTATACGTAGATGATATACTACTGCAGGTAATGACAAACTAAAATTAGAAGAATTCGGACAGAAATTAAGCCTTGTATTTAAAATGAAAGACTTAGGAGAACCAGAAAACTACTTGGGAATGAGAATTATCAAAAACAGAGAAAATAAAACCTTGCCATTAAAACAGGCAGAGTACATAGAGAAAATCTTAGAAAGATTTAATGACAGAATGTAAAACTCAGAGAACACCCATGATGACTAGGTAAGTTAAAAAGAGAGAACTCAGAAGTGAAGAATACTCAAACGAATCAGAAGTATCAAAAATAAAAACCAAAGCACCATGCAGATAAGCCATTGGACTAAACTACTTTGATTTGATACGCCAAATAATTAAGAGATTAAATAATCAATTCAGAATAGTTAAAAATCAGAGAAATAATACTATACACTAATACACACAATAAAAATAAAAACAGATGTTCATATATATATATGGGCAGTTCTCAGGTGAATCGAGAGGTCAAAATTTTTTTTTCTTTTAAAATCACCTAAAT
>JAWWEQ010050754.1:0-11082 GCA_035583055.1 Torymus tubicola
ATTTCACTTATTTGCAAGTGGAAAAATCGTTCACTTACAAAAAAAGTTAAAATTTCACTTATGTTACTTTAGAGAGTTGAAAATGATATTTGCTTCTTATTAGATGAAAAGAGTTGATTTCTTAAAGAAGTCTGAGAACTACTGTCATTTTTCTCTTCGTCTAAATGCTGTATACTATAACTTATTTACTTATATTTTTCTCAGATTAATCAAGTTTTTTTATTATTATTTATTCCATAGATAAAAATTATAAAATCGTTGCTAATTTATCGGTAAGAAGTTTTCTCAAAATAATGGATCGATTATTAAGTTGATTTTTGATACCAGAATTGATTGATTGTCATTAACCATAATTTTATCAATGAATGTATAGAATAAAAATATTATATTGTCATGGAAATTTTCATCGTCGTTCAAGCCGCGAAGACGTCAAGAGACCGACGACTCAGCAGCAGAATTGCTAGCTCGCGATACACTCGACATAGCATCACGACGTTAGCTCCTTGGTTGAGTGCGAGACTACAAAGTCCGGGTCCATGGGAAGACATTTTGATTTTCACGCTTAAGTAAAAATATAAAATGTAAATAAAAGGAGTTTAATCTATGTATTAATGTTAAGACTTGTGCTACACTATTGTAATTACAAGGACATATGAAAAGTAATCTGCCTCGAAGAGTAAAGCTACATATTGTAATGTATTTTAAGGTGTAGAATCCTAATTTTGAGAAATACATCAAAGCAATAAATATATCTACGTTACGAGTAGAAGAAACTTAGTGACGAAAGAGGTGTGACGAGTCACCCTTTATACTTTGATGTAGGCTTATTTAACAATACTTTAGTTATGTATAATGAATTAATTACCATAGCTATGGATCGAATTTCTAAGACAAATTAAAAGATTAATTCAATTATTAAATCAAGGTTTAAAATTATGAACTCCATTTTTTGTGTATTAGTACTTCAACATTAAACTCACATAACCTTTGAAGAAATCAACATTTTTCAATTCTGAAAAATAATCTAAAAACACTCTTGCACTTTAGTTTCATATTTATAAGTCCAAGGTTAATATTAAATTGTTTTTTTTTACATATTTACACGATACATCTCTATACCCATTTGATAAAAGTAAAGTATAATTATCCAACTATAATCAAAATTGACTATATTGTTTATTTATTCCGTGATTAAATACTTGCCACTATGCCTATCCAAACTACTTAAAAAAAATGATATATTAAAGGTTTATTAGAGCTCAGTTTACAATAATTATACAGTAAAGCGACGTATGTTTTCAAAAGTTGCAAGAAATCTATACCAATAACGTATAAAACGCATACATGAAAACTTTTTCGAGTGTTTGATTTTTCGACTAATACACGCGCCACCATCGCATGTATATAATACTGGCACTGGGCAGGACGACGACGACTATTATTGGTCGCATATATTTTATTCATGCTTTTGTGCCCCAACCTCGGTCTCATACGCTATTGTTGTATTCAAATTCGCATGTGCGCAGGGCGCAATGATAATGAAATCGCGATTATCGCATCGGAATTCGATTATTTTTGTTCCCATGTCTGCGCGTGGTTGTTACGTATACCGTTGTGGTTTTTATTTGCATTTCAGATCAGTAAAAAAATTTTGGTCATTCGTTTTATTGCCAGGCTGACGTTATTGATGCTACTACTAAAGGGGTTCACAATCGAAAATATTAATTCCCATTTTTAAATCGGTCGGTTGGCCAGCCTGGAGCTTTTTCCTGGACGAAATGCGTCATTGGGGCTTTGTCGGTCGGCTTGGTCGCTTATTTATGTATGGACTTTAGCTGAAAGCAGTAACGGACCACAGTTATGAAAGAAGAAAATAATTTTCCATCAAGTACTATTTCACTTGATTATAAAGTGGTATTTCAATTATTTACCTAAGATATCGTTAAGGCATATGAAAGATTGTTTATTTTATCATATCATTAAACAAAAATCAATGTTCATTATTAAATTATGTCAAAATGATGCTAATTTCCGCTTTATTATAAGTTATTAAAAATGAATGTAACGTACATACAGACAATAGTACTCCTAAGTCTCTTTTTTATATAAAGGCTCGAAATGGAGTAAAATCAATCTTTAAAAAAAAAATTAAATTTAAACAAGAGAAACGTCAATGTTTTAATAACATATAATAAAGCGGATATTAGCATCATTTTGACATAACTATTTAAGATGTACTAATATCCATCTATAGATGAAGTCTTCGTTTCTATTACAAGAAACGAAGACTCAGTCTACATATGTTGATGCATTTTACTTTCCAATCGGGTCTGATGGGGGCTACTAGAGCATCACTGATGAATCCACTCTAGCACAAAACCCTCATTGACGTTTTTCTTGTTTAAATTTAATTTTTTTTTTAAAGATTGATTTTACTCCATTTCGAGCCGTTATATAAAAAAGGACATAGGAGTACTGTTGTCTGTATGTACGTTAGATTCATTTTTAATAGTTAATTATTAAAATTGAGTTTTTTTTAGAAAATTTAATAAAGTAAGTATTGTTACAATAATTTTTTTATAAAGGTAAATTAAGGGAGTATATGAAATTCATGACTAGAACAGTATTTTTTAAGCACTAGTCGGGTAACCGCTGTGCCATTAATGACATACAGCAATATGTTGAGTTAAAATAGTAGAATTGGTAGATATTATCTTCATTCGCGAATAGCGAGTTATACTTAGTCCCAACTTTACGTTTATTAGTCAATACATCATTCTTGAACTTTTGATATTTCTAGATGTACATTCACGGAAAAAAGAAATAGTTGATTTTAAATTAACTTTCATGTAATTTAGGAGAGGAAAAGCTTCTGTCAAAGTTACTAAAACTCATGTAGAGTTTACATGAATTCTCCGGTAATGTAAACGTTGCCATGGCAACTGCAGTTGTGTCATATTAAAGTCATTAGTTGCTAATGTAACTTTAACTGAATATATATTTACAGTAGTAAGTCATATAAGACTTACTATAATAATCATCAGTAAACATTACTATTTCTTTTTTTCCGTGAATTTAGCATGGCTTACGGGAAGTATGAGTATCGAATATAGGGTGACAAGTCAAATTTTGAATCTAGAGTCATAATAAAAATATTCTAAAATAAATTAAGGAAGAAAGGATCAAATAGGAATAACTATTCGTTTTATATTTAGATATTTAGAAGATACGTTGATCAAACTGCTTCCTTATTTAATTTTATTGTACAATAAAAAAGGGTCAAAGAGACAACATGATTCTTAATATCCCGAAAAGGTTCTGTAGATATTAATTTATTAATTAATTTATAGCTTTATAAATACAAGATATTAATTTATATTTTTCGTATTATTCTATGGATGAACGCATAGCTAAAGATGTGGTTGAAATCGACATCCATTGCTAAATATTTATTTTTCTTTGATCAGTTAATTATTGAATTTTCAAATAAAAGTTGAACAGATATAGGGATCTTCCATCGGATTTGAACACAAATTAAGAGCACGATCGCTTCGGAAAACTTTTTTAATAATAACTTCACGCGACCCACTGCGAATAACCATTCGTGAAAATAATTTCTTTCCCCTAGCATTTACAATTTTAATTTTGCATAAAATGACTTTCTTACGCAGAGTTCGAAATAAAATTTGAATTTACTGGTGAATTACTTTCAAACAAGCAGACATGACTCGAATCTCCGTGATGTTTTTTTACTTATTAGTATGTGATTAAAACTAAAATATTTTGCAAGTCTGCCATGCGTAAGTGAGTGTAATTTTGGACTGCTGACGTTCTCTGATTTTTTTACTTTGTAATGGACACGCAACACAACGCGCTCCGAAAAATCCAAACGAACAAGCACTCGTTCGTCACGAGTTTAATGAAGTTAACCATTTGGATTAAGCGAGCCATGCAAAATTCGGGACTTCTCTTTTATCGAGTTGACGTCGTTGAAGCCGTCGTCCACGTCGTACATGTATAATCATGTTACTTTGGCTAGGCCAAACTTTTTGCTATCTCTCTCTTTCCTACTCACTCCTCAGTCTCTCTCTCTCTCTTTCTCTCTCGCTCTCACGCCCTATGCGTTTATGATAATTTTTCGCGATATTCAGTGAGCAAATCCTCACGGACTCCTGACCTACATCGGTTGAACGCGAGTTACAGCTGCCGCGTCCAGCTCTCGACACAAATCATAGCCAAGTGCGAGAGGTAGGGGAGAGAGTACACGAGCTCAAGTTTCTTTTTCCGCCTGATTTCCTAACTGGCGTGTAAATACATATTTTCGCTGGAATGCGGGAGATTTATGAGCGGGAAAACGCGTGCACAAGCAAAATATAACGCTCTGTTTTTCGTTTTTTTTTTCTACGAACAAGTTAGAGAAACGAGAAGAAGAAAGAGAGCGAGAATGACAAAAAAGAGTTTATTATTCTTCAAGGGAGTTTGCCTCAGTGGATGATAACGAATGAGGCGCTGAAACTAAGATATTTAAACATCGCACTATTAGAGACGTTGAATGAATTTTTTTCCTGGTTTCAATTTTTTTAAGATTCTGGTTTTTGAACATAGCAGTATTTTTCCGCGTGTTATCTTCTGTGCTCCTCTTTATAATAGTACTTTTATTTCAACTACAAAATGATATTTAAGATCAAAAACTTAAATTAATGGTTCAGAGAAATTTTTTAAAAGTGTAACGTATTTTTTAAAATTTTTTCATATAAAAGTCTAAGTTTTCAGCAACAAAACTCTAAAATATCAAGTTGAAAAAATCAATAGTTCATAAGTAATAACAATTAAAAAACGTAGACCAGTCACTGCGCATGCTCTCAGCGTTACGCCGAAGCCGTTACGAACGTATTTTCCTATTTCATTGTTCGGTACTTAAATAATATTGTATGGTATTGTGTTTTAGTGAATATAGAATGCCTTTAACGCATTTTTCAATAAAAAAAAATTATATTAATATAGTACTTTCATCTAAAGAATACAATTAAAACTCAATTAGTATTACAAAATAGAACTATTTTATGACTTTGTTAAAGAAAATCTACATCATTAGCATTAATTAACTTCTTTTTCCTAAAAAATGAGACCTCAAAAAGTATAAATTATAATAAAGTTAGAAAATTCTTTACCGAAATTATTATACCAATAAGAAACGTTTCAATTAATTAACGCGACCAATTGCATTTTATTGATCGCGTCACATCTTCTTTGTACATGATCCACGTACAATCATGCTTTTCTCTCTCCCTCCTATTCAAGTCTATTTATTTGTCAATCCATCTTTAAACTTTGTTCTTAGCTTCCTTCCATGAACTATCTTCTGTACAGCAGAAATAATTGTTAGTTGATTATGAATTTACTTTTTAGCTTGTACGATTCGAACATAACACTACTTGCGCACTCGAAATGTAAAATTATCAAACTGTACTTAAAAGATTTCGGCTATTTCGTTCTTTTCATGCATAAAAAAATTAAAAGAGGTGATAGGTAAAACACGTGCATAATTTACTACTGCAAGTTACTGTAGGGAAAGGGAGGCGCAAGAGCGATCAGTAGAAACTTAATTTCCGCAGGATCTAATGGAATAATGGAACTGAAAATTATCGATGAGCGTGAATGCGTATGAACTTGCCTGCTCATCCTTTCGATCGATGCGAGTTCGCGCGCGTGCGTTTGACCTAATAATACCAAAGTCCTGCGGCGTTCTGTATAACGGATCAGCGCAAGAGGGGCAAAGATCGTGTGTGTTCTTATTTGCATTTGGTGACCCTAATATAATTAATTAAAATGAAAAGTGCTTTTATCATCCTTTCTCTGGTGCACGTGTACACTGCGGTTCGATTATAGACTCTCTCTGTATTTCTCTCTCTCTCTTTCTCTCTTTCTCTCTTTCTCTTTCGCTCGCGCTTCTTTTCTCTCTTTAGCAAAATTATTTAGGGCGAGTTTAATAATAACAACTGATAATTACAAAATTATAGCCAATATAAGTATAGGTATATAACCATATGCATATGTGATCATATGGGACTAAAAAATGTTCAAAACTCTTAAGTTTGTAAGTGTCATGTTATCTTTTTTTTTTAAACTTTGTACTGGCAGATTTGCAGACCTATCGAGTAAAGAAAAATATCTTCAAAGTCAGCGTCTCTAGCTCTCATTAAAAAAGCTAGTATGATTATTAGATACTGATTTACGAATTAACAATATATTATTTTGCAATACATTGGCAGAAGTATCTTTGTAATAGTTTAAAATACGATGTCTAGCATCTTCAGGATAAAAGTTTACGAGATTAAATTAAAGGTATAGTCTGGGTATAAAAAAATACTTTTTAAATCTTGTATAACGACAGTTTTTTACACCTAACAGACTTATTGCTAAAATATTTTCATTCTTCCAATGCAAATTAGGATAATACCAATATGTTTGTTTAAAAATTTATTAATAAATTAATCATTTGCGTAATTGTATCTTGAATATTTATAACATCACTGTGATTCATTTTCGGAGTACTTTTAAATATCTTCTTTAAAGTATAGTAGTTCATTGAATTAAATAATGTTATTTTGAAAAAATCTTTATAAGATGCTAGATTGCTTATATATATGTAGTGTGCATAAAAAACTCCATTCGCACTATTGAGTGTATAGAGAGTATTTCATATACGCCACAAAAGCATCGTAAGGCAATCTTCTCTTGTTGAGTTTAAAAAAATTTATGCAACTCGTGCTTCTCACAAAGAGTGACGCACTCATTGCATAATATATTATTCTAACTCTATTCATCAATTATTTTATTTGGTTTTTCATCACCAACCAAGCTCTTTTTTCTGTACAGTACAATAATAATTCCCTTACTTCACTTAACTTACATATATAATTCAGTGGCGTGTTTTCATATTTTTCCATATTATGTCACAAGAATAAATTGCTGCCCCATCTGCCACGCATCGAAAACTCGGAAAATGCTATTACGACCGCATTCTTCCCCAGATATAAATCAAGCACACGCCACTCCTGCCATAAGCGTGCAGCCACGTACAACGGAAACTCCTTTGAAATATCCCAAAAAAACTTTGGAATTCTAATTCTTATAAAAGTCACTCTTGCTATGCGTTTGAGTTATGCCTCTCGACCAGAAAGATGCGAAGCCCGTTCAAAAACGTAGCTGATTTATCACGAAAGTGCCTTTGAAGAAAGCTGCGACGTAATCTTTTCTCTCCGTTCTGGAAAAGACCGTATAAGTTGCGCGTGACTCGATCATCGTTTCCAAATTCGTTTTTCTCCTCCCTTTTCCCTCTTTCTCACTTACTTACATGGGGAGAAACTGAGCATCGAAGAAATCTAAGGCTAGCGTTGTGGGTCGAGTCAGCTGAGTCGGCGAAAGGAATCGACTCTATTTCAGACACAAACCGCACACACGAACACTTGCGTTTTGAACTCTAGGCTTTGCGCGCATGTGTGTGTGTGTAAGAGAGAAAGAGGGAGAGAGTTTGGGTTGGTCGCCTTCAATTGTCGAATTCTAGTGCATTTGGGAGGGGGGGGGGGGGGAAGGGTGAATCGTGCGCGAGTAATTTTACACCTGCGGAAATGTCGCGTGTGCCCACTCGCTCACTTGCTCGCCTATTCAACGCATACGAGAAATGCACGCGTGTGAAGTTTCACTACGGATTCCATCGGCGTACCACGGATATGGTTTTGGAAGGAGGTGAGACAAGAGTGAGAACGTTAAAATGAATGATTTTTTACTGACTTGCAATAAATGAGCTAAAAGAGCGGGGAGAGGTATTTTGGCCTACTATTTGATTTTTGTCCTGCTACACTCCTACATCATTAATATTCATCCTATGATTTCCATAATCTTTTGTCAAACTAAAACGTTTTTTTGTTAATACGTGTTTGCTCGTAGAATCTGTTTTTTTTTTTCGTTTGTTAGTATTACTGCATATGATGACACCGGACAAGTTATAGAACAAATAAAATGTATAGCGCTCATTTGAAAACCGCCTATTGATGATGTACACGGAGAAAACTAAAACTAAGAAAATTATGTTGTCAATAGCGGTCCCTACAATTTTTAGTAGTATCGGTACTATCGGTGCTGGGCATGCTGACTTGCTGCTACGATAAGCTGTTCTCATCAGATCGCAGGCAACGCAACGCGCGACAACTTTTGTCGCACTGAGCGCATCGGGGCGGCTACTATAATAAGTTGCGTAGTGTAGCTACCCGTCGTAACGAAAAGCTAGAGCTCTCACCACTAAAAACCGTAGAGACTATTATTAAGAACATGATTTTCTTAGTTTCACTTTTCTCCAAGTAGGCAGAAAGCCTATAGCGGTAGGCCATATAGGCAGAAAGCCTATAATTCACTAAATACTGTAATCATGTACTGATTCAACTGTTGTATTCAAATTCTCCCTTTGCCATCATTTTTCGTCAGTTTCAAGCCCAAATCACGTATCTTTTGAAGGAATTAACATTTTTAATTCTGAAAAGAGATTTGGAAAGCTCTCGTTCTCTAGTTTCTTTTCTTCTTTCCGAATCTCATATTCAGTTGTTATTTATGGAATTATTTCCGATGAAACCAGAGCTGTTTTCAATCATTTTGTAAAAAATGTAATTATTGTCAGAAAAAATGATACCCTCAAATTGAGCTTGTTCTTATTCTTTTCTATGTTCAGAAAGCTGCAAAGAACAAGAAAAAATTAATCCCGTGTGTTTTCCAAAAAATGTTTTAATTTTTTTTTTCAACGTGAAAGGGAAATAAATTGTGTAGTATCTTATGTACTAATAATTGTCACGTATCTAATAAGTCTTACTACGAATAGCGTCCAAAACGTAATATGGTATGTGAGAAAAATTATCATATAATATAGTAAAAATTTATAATTTCAGAGTGTATTATAATAATTATTTAATTTTCCTACACAAATAAAAGTGACCATTACATAATATAATAATTTTTGCTATATAATGTAGTAAACATTATATTTATGATCAAGCTTTCTGTGGGTTTGTATATATTTGTGAGAGGTCTTATGAAAACCGAGAGGGACAGGGGAGGAAGGAGAAGAAGTCTTGTGCACGCGTGGATAGAAGTTTAGAAAAAAAAAATTTCCATTTCAATCAAATCTACTTTCCGCTAAATCTTCATTCGGCCAAATGTCCTTTTCGGTCAAATGGAATTCGGCGAAGTGTACCCAAACCGAAAGTCCACCTAATGCATGCCAGAAAGGGAGAAGGTCAGGTAGAAGGAATGAAGTGGAAGGCGAAATGCATCGTGCGAAATGTTCTGCTTACTATTTATATTTCTCAATAATCTCGTTTGTAGGTTGGTTTCCAATACATTACAGAGTTTGCTTTTAGCAGAAAGCAGGCAGTAGACAATGATACTTGGAAAAGATAAGCATCTGAGGGAAGTGTAATCTCATAAATTGGGGGGGGGGGGGGTCATCAAGCTCTTGTCCGTCTTGACATCATTACGAGCTGTATAATGACTATATTTACCTAACGATTATATGAGCAAATTTATGGAAACTCTTTTGTGTAGTCCAATATAATAGTACCACTGTAAAGCCGATTTTCTCTTAATCCTAAGTTTCTGACAATTCAGTGGCGCAAAGTCTTGGTAACGAAATAACTATTACTCTGTTAAGTGTAAAAAATGTTTTAAATATTTATAATGTGATAGTCAACATAAGAGACGTAACTTTTCAAGAAATAGAGTATATTTAAGCTCCATATCTCAGGAAAATGACGTATTTGATGAAGTTATGAGCACTGAGCTTCATTTTTAGGCACCAGAAATAAACTTTTACATGTCCGCAAAAATCTGTTTCTTGGAAGGGCTGTATTTTCTATATTAATTCGTAAGTATTTATTTAAAAAACGATATAAATATCAGCTTCGATAAACTGAAGAAAAAGTACAAAGTACGAAGCTGAGTTTTCATAATTAGGCGACAAAGGTATTAGAGAGGGGGAAAGTCTGCCTAGTGCATATCGGAAAAAGAAAAGGTCAGGTAGAAGGGATGAAGTAGAAGAGGAAAGTGCGTCGAGCGAAATGTCCTGCTTACTTTCTCTATTTCTCACTGATCTCGTCTGCAGAAATATTACACCGTATCAATCGACATAGAACCAACGTGTCGAACGGACGTGTTACTGAGAAGAAAAGTCTCTTTCTGAGCAGATACTCAACGAGGTGTATCATCATGTACTCGCATTGCAAGTTTCGAGTGTGCAAGGAGAATGGCCAAAAGAAGAGAATAAGTCACTACTACAGTCACGACAACTATCAAAAGCAACGCCAGTGTCAGAGTCCAGTGCAGCAGACTACTCCTAAAAGAATCACATCGGACTCATCACGTCAGCCAACTATTCGTATGCCCGAGAAGAAAGAAAAACCTAAAGAAGATGGAGTCAATCAACTACAACCAAATGCACCGCCAATGTTATCCTTGGTCAACTCCAGCAGCTCAGATTCAAGCACTTCAGATTCTGAGGACTGCTCGAGCTGCAATACGGATTGGGAGAACTGCTCGAGCTGCAGTTCGGATTGTCAGGATTGCTTGAGCTCAGAAACAGCTAGTTCAAGCAGCGACAACACAGATTTGGAGGATAATAGCAGCTCTAAAGTAGAGAAAAATAATTACAGGGAAAGCGCTACAGAAATGCCGAAAAGATCTGTGGCGGCCAATTACGCGTTTTCTGTCTGTACACCAGATGTAGCAGAAACGTTAAATAGCAACGATTCGGCGGAGAAACCTGTAATACAGGCGGTTACAAATATTCCTTGGGAGGATTTGTGCAGCGGCCTCAACATCCCAACGTTGAATTTGTCTGAGTCGGATGATTCTGACACCGAGGATAAAAAAAATAATTTAAAAACAACAGTTATACCTGCTACACCACTAGGTCCCGTAATAGTTCGAATTCCATTAAGTAAATTAAATATTGGTCAAATAAAAAGCTGCAGAAAAAGGAGTAGGGACGAGGAGTGCCAAAATAACCCTAATAAAATTGCTAAAATAAATTCGCCT
>JAWWEQ010050755.1:0-11079 GCA_035583055.1 Torymus tubicola
AGCATGTTGAGATGCATGTTCTGAAAGTGTTATAAGTATGTTTTTTAAGAGTTCTGCCGAATGAATTTGTTGGATTTTGAATTTGTGAGATGTAATTGCGATTCAACTATTTCAGTTTGTGAGGCCAACAGACTTGCAATTTTCCTAGATTCATTTGCAGAGGTTTCTACTAGGTTTTCAATTTCTTGCAAACAATCTTCGTCGAGCGTGCTGAAAAGAATGCGACTTATGCGACCTACAAATGGTAGTACGGATCTCTTCTTGTGTTCAACGAAAGCAGGGTTGTGACCTTGAATGAGGCTAACTAATTCTCCTGTAGCTATAGTAATCTCGTGTAGCTGTTGTAGTAATTCTTGAGACATCACATATGCAGCTGTTATTTACTATTTGCCAAGTTAGATACGCTTCATGATCTTCAATCTATTTTATCTTTTGTATGATGTTATTTATCTTTTGTATGATATTCCATTGCGTATTTGAAATTGCCAATTTTCCAATAGTTTCGAATGTTATGCCTGATGAATGGTTTAACGAAGTGATGTATTGCGCTGATATAATACATCTCGATACGAGAGCCCTGCAAAAAAAAGAAAATCAGTTTTTTTCCAATTTTATTTAATGCTTTGTAGCACATTGCACTGTTGTTGCGACGTGCAACCACAAGGGATGCCAAAAGGGGTTCTTTGTATGTAACATGCGATGTGGCGCGTTGGGCGGTCAGTTCCCCACTGGAGCACCGACGCAGCTCCGTCGAGCTGCTCCCACGGTGCAAAGTGCATACTTTGTACCTTCTGCGAGGCCAAGGGTCTCGCGCATCTGGTAGCAGCTCGCTATCTGTATCTGCGTGGTGTCCCGTGGATGGCCGAGCAACCGCCACGGCTCGTCCGTGACAAAAGTATCACCGTGGCCAATGCCACAGACTACGGTAAATGGCTCAACCGTGTAAGCTTATTTAACAGCCAAGCTCGCCGTTCTTCGCGCTTAGCCTGGCGAACGACACACACATCAATATCAGTCCGGAAACATTGGCAACGTGCAAACGGATGAAGGAGTTGCTAATCTGCCGGGACATGGACCTTGAACAAATAATAGATGAAAAAGTACCATGCGAAGTAGCAATCGCTTCTGGGTTACACATTCCCGAGTTCAGAGGGTGCGATGTGAGGATTGTAAAATAGGATACCACGTTTTAGGCTAGGACCAGTTCCGTAAATACATGAATTTTTGCAACCAAAATTAAAGATCACCTATCCAAGGTTCGCAGAAAAACTAATTGTCATTGAAGGCGCGGGGTTTCTTGAACTACCGGCGGGATGTTCGGGCCGGTCTGAGTTCATTAGACTTGTCAATAACCAGGAGCTAACCACGAAATTCATGACGATATCATATGGGGAAAACGCGTTTAACATTACAAATTTAATATCCAACACTGCCTTGAGTCAGGTATCGATCATACAGCACATAATCGGGGATTCACATAGAAAGGCACAAAGTCGGTTTCCCCAGTCCAGCTTACTCGAGCTAGGAAACGGCTTATAGAGGACGTAATTTCTCGTGCGCAAGAATTGACGCAGCGCAATATGATAAGCGACGAGCTAGAAACTTTAAAGCGAACGGCCTCTTATTCGGGTATATCGGTACTCTTGATCATAATTATCCTCGCGTTAGGTTGGATGCTCTGGCCAAGGAGAGGGGGGCGCTCGGTACTAATTAAAGAAGAATATGTTACAGGTACACAGGCACAGATGTTACTGCCCCCAGCAGCAAATTACCCGACAACTTCCGGAAAGGCCATTGGCCCACCCCATCACCAGAAGTGAATGCGACCTACTAGAAAAGGCCGAGTCAAATCCGATCTTCCGAAACCAAATTAATAATTCAAATGTTATATACATATACTTATTTTTATACAGGCTCGTTTAATTATATTAACCATATAATGTATTTGAAAAAAGAGAAAGGAAAATGTCTCTGATTATTACGGAACTATATATGCAGCGATGGGGAAATATAACATGTACGACGAATAAGAAAGAGAGAGAGAGAGAGAGATCGTAGGTTTAGAATTGTATACTTGCTACACTGTCGATATAACACTACACGTAAATAATAATATTGAAACAAAACACATCATACCCGTAGGAAGATTAATTGTGTTAACGCTCCCGACCGCTCGAACCCTAGCTAACCTTAGCATTAGATCAACCATAGCATTTCAACTTCAGCAAACCTTAGCAAACCTGTATTCACCAAACCTAGGAGCAAGATCGACCTTCAATCAATGATAATAAAAAAAAAGAAAAGAAAATTTTTTTAATTTTTTTGGATTTCACCCCGGCACGTTTCATCGACCAAGGGTCGATCGTTCATTTCAAATATCGATATCGCGGCCCTCAGACGTGTTACGAAAGGAAGCTTTCAGTAAGCGAATAAGTGTGACCATGAACCCGCAAACATGTGATAATGAGTAATGCACAATCAGAAGAACCGAAACATGTGGCCCCGCACGATTCCGCAGCTGTGACATGCGGAGCGTCAGCAGAATGTGAGCATCGAAGATGCATGGCAACACTCATACAAGTCAGCAGAATAGAGCTATACCATGAGACACTGAATCATCGACACGAGGATCATGCATTGAATTAGGGGGAGGAAACGTCGGCTGATGACAAATGGCCTCCCACTCATGACCCGGAGGGGCGAAGCCATAAAAGCGGAAGGAAAGGCGTCCAGAGGACAGACAGAAAGAGAGAGTATGGACGCCAGGTCAACGTAGAGGACAAGAAGGAAAGGAACGAGAAGGGAAGACTTCGAGAAGTATCGCAACGAAGAGATCAACCTACTAATCGAGGAGACGTCGATCGGTTATATCGCGTACACGCGTTAGGACATTTCTCTCTCTGTCTGTTTCTCTCTCTCTCTCTCTCTCTCTCTCTCTCTCTCTCTCTCTCTCTCTCTCTCTCTCTCTCTCCGGCGTATAAGATTTCGAATAAACTATATCAATTGTATTCTATCTCTTGTGTATTTCATTGCATCGTTTCGAGTCTCGGCTTGGAACGACAGGAACACCTTAACCTTTTATACGTACGTGAACCAAGGTAGGCTCACACGTAACAATATATTTTTTTTTAAGAATGCGATTAAAATCAAAAGCAAATAGAATTCACATGTTTTAATTTTAATTAGTTGACTTTTCAACTGTTTACACATCGAATACATTTTTCAACAACCATTTCTCACGTTATCGTACTACAAGATACACTTATAACTCTTAAAAAAAATCTTTGTATTCCACGCTAGAGATTAATTCCAGCGAAGATTACACATTTCTAAAAAAAATCGATTTCCCCGTACTTACAATTTAAGCCGCGGCAATTTAAGAGGTTAGATCAGCCGAGTCAGATTTCCAAGACGGCCGGGAAAATTCGTGACTCCGTTTCTTCGACCGTTGCATTTGCATAATTAGACACGCACGCACATCCGATCGAGCCTCGAGTACACATCTGCTATGTGCTGCTCCCTCTCTGACCAATTGGCCTATGGGATAGCAGCAAGAGCAAAAGAGAGAGAGAGAGATTACTAGAGTAAGGTCGTTTGCGCTAATCACGCGTTTTGCCATCCAATCGCTTGCTCTCTCGGCTCTAATGCCCGGCTTTCTAAAGTTTGTGGGTATTGCTGAAAGGTAGGACAAGCGCGAGATAATCAAAGAGCGCCAGCGTGCGCGTTATTTTTACTTGAAAAAGTCGATTCTTCGATATCGGAGCGTGCGGTATATAAGACTGCGAATGACCGGTTCGAGTATAACCAGCGCACACGGGGCGTAAATTCGAACGAGTGGTTCACACGGGTACCAAATGTGGGGAACGAATATAATCGTGATTATTCACGAATATTGTAATGGATTTATAATTATAAGCGAAAATGTGAAATTACGCGACGATTAAGAATAATCGCCCGTTGTAATTCATTAAAATTCCTCACACTCGCTCTTGATTCTTACTTTTTTTTGGGTGATTACTTTGCGCAAGTATGAGGAATAATTGGCCGAAACTTTCTCGTTTGGGACGAAGGAAGAAAATTATAACATGAATGGTTTCGTGGAACGAATTGGTAAATTATACTTGTATTAAATTAAAACGTTGCTTTTATGGCCGAGTTACAAGTGAATAACATTTGAAGTTATTTCATTTAAATAATATAGAAGTCTTTAAGATAATTTAAGGATTAAGTAATATATACAAGTTATGTATTCTAGTTTATATAATAAATTAAAGAATTTGAATTATATAAATTTATAAAGAATTTCGTAGCTTATGATATTATGAAAAATACTGACTCATTGTATATAATTACTTTGCCCGTCAGTCTTATATATATTTATTATCTAGTGAAGTTGTATTTATAGTTGACTTAAATTGTAAGAGAATAGAATTAATATCTTATTCGTGTTTCAATGAGCAGTCTTACGACTTAATAATCGCGAATAAATGAATAAACAGAGGAGGACTCGATAAAAAAAAACGGCACGGTGTCACCCGGTGGTGAATCGAATTCCGGACCTTCCGGAGCAATTTTTCTTACAAAATTTCAGCTGGAAATATTTCAAACTTTAAATTCTGAATAACCCCACAATTTGATCACATAATTTTAGAAGAGACGATATTTTGAAGAATATTTTAGAAAGTCAAAATATATTTTAATAATTATTTCAATACAATTATCGAACTTTTAAAATTAAAAAAAGATAAGACAAATCAAGTTTATTGTCATCCCAATAAATAACCTGATATTCTATTGTCACTTAAAATTTTAATTTTTCTCAATAATTATTCCTCTAGCTCTTCGACTTTCTTATAGCTTCTTTCAATTCCATAATAGTTCTTATTTGTAAGGTACGTTTCAAGATATTACTGTTTTATCATTACACTACCTTAACTAATGTTTCTGATTACTGTACTCTTCACTTTTTTTCTTTCTCAAGTCACTGATGTAGTTCTCCGAGTCTAGTTGTCGTCAAGCAACTCTTCTCGGTTTTCAATCTACACGCGAACTTCGAAGAGGATCATTTTACTTTATCATTGCTGCTCAGGGAGGTGCATCGCTACGATCTGAAAAAATCATCGATCGGAAAAAATTTCACTTTTGAAAATTTTCTATAAAATTAAAGTTTCTACCAGATGATGAATATTTTGATTCAGTCTATCGGTCCCACGAAAAGAACCGAAAGGATTTATTTTTTCATTCGTATCGAATTCTCCAAGTTCTATAAAATAGAAATGATATTTCCTTTTTCGGTATAATTATGTAATATGCGTAGTATAATATAATTTACTTTTTATTTAAATAAATTTTTTCAATATTTGCTCTCTTTATTAAGAAGATGTTAATTTAACATCTGCATAATTATAAATAAGATAAATTAGACTGAATTCAAAAAGATACCCACAGCTTATTGAAACACAAAAAAATGGTCACCACAATAATACTATACAGATATCAGATTTTCTTTCCCAACAAACATCCCATACCGCAACATCAAGATTGAAGGTAAACAGTATCTCGAGAAGTCTCTCTCTAAAAAAAACCGCTTAACCAATGACTTCCTCCCGCGAAAGCGCGCGCGCGCTACCATCTTTCACCGTTTTCTCCTCACTCCCTCCGCCCATCGCTTCAACCAATCTCTTCGCTCGACTCTCTTTCTCTGCGCGAAAGCTCTCGGAATGCGCCCATCTAGTGCTGATAAAACCCGTGCAACTCGCGCGTTTCCCAGTATACACCAACGCCATGCGGCTACTCTCGCGGAAATCGTCCGATGAATTCCAGAGCTATGTACGGCGCTCTCTCTCTCTTCGCTTTTTATCGGCCATTTTGCCGATCGCCACTGCGCTTACACGCGCGTCCCGTAATTTTCCTCCATTATTGCCGCGCAGGCGAAATTGCGGGCGCGGATAAATCGCGCGTGCGCACTACTACTACTACTACTCGTCCGATTGTATAGTACGATTCCGCGAGCTCGAGTGCGGGATGTAACTGCGACGTGAGGATTGTAAGAGGGAAAAGAGAGAGAGAGAGAGCAGCACTTGTGGTTGAGAGATGGATCGTCGACAGGGAGGAGAAACGCAAGATGAGATGGGTAACGGTCAAGCGGTGGTATATATAGAAAGTACGAATAAATATATAACATTCAATTATTAGGTGTGTTGAAGTAAAACGAAAACGTGACATGACGTACGTGAGAAAAAAGTAATAGATAAGAAATTCAAAATTATTGGTAAAGTCATGATGTGGTGATAGTGTCATGGCTGAATTTATTATATATCTTTGATTGATTAGACTTTTATTTTTTTCCTGATTTCTTATTATACCGTCAATATTTAGACAATGCTTTTATTAACTTTGTAATATTTGACATACGTGACCTAGCCAATCAATCGAGAAGTGGAAAAGCACCGAACCATTATATACTTGTGTTCATGCGCACTTCTCATATCTTGTCTATATACCAGAACCAAGCATTAAAAAATCCTTCACTTACAGCGCATGATCCATCAGCCATCGTTACATCCATACCAACGATCTCCCCACAATCGACCACGAATCATCCTCTCTCTCTCTCTCTCTCTCTCTCTCTCTCTCTCTCTCTCACCCTAATAACCGGCCATCTCCACGATCGCGCGATGGGAGTAGCAGCGTATACATAGTAACGCGATATAACCTGACGGTAGCTCCGCGGCTTAGCGTTTCTATGCCATTTCGCAGAGGGCGAGATATAATGCTTGGGAGCCACGCGAGCCAATAATAACGTGAGACAGACATACATACATACACATAGTGAGATGGAAAGAGCATATAAACACATGTTTGCCTAGAAGAGTCCATATACGCATTTGCATTTCTACGCGCGCGCACGGACTTACGGCTATATATATACGAGATACAATCGCGCACGCGCAGCTGACGAAAGCACAGAGAGAGAGAGAGGAAGAACCTGATTTCCTTTCTTTCCAGTTCCGTGCGCGAATATTATATTATACCGCCCCTATTAGTCTCTCTTTTTCGTTGGGTATATATATTTGACAGCGCAAAGTTCTCTAAGTAGGTCGGCGATTCTTTTCTTTTTTTCTCTCTTTCTTCACCCAAAATTACCGTCGCCGCGCGTGCTCGCAAAAGATCTCCCGATGATTATAATAAACGAGCGAGTGAGAGAGAGAGAAAACTGGCACGATATTAGACGAGTGAGCTAATATGTTGACTTTGCTGCAGGCGTGCTATATGGTGTGTCCTCTTCGTGATCACGCGCGTCGTTCGAAGATGATAATGATGATGATGATGATTGGACCGCTTTTGTTTGTTTGAATAGGGCGCGGACGCGTTGAATTGCGGTATATATATATATATATATATATATATATATATATATGTATAGGCTTCTAAGTGACCATACCACAAACCAGCAGCATCGTTATTTTTCGTAAGGAGGTGATGATTTCACTTCATTACGAAATTGGCATATAGCGTTTTTGCGGCGACGCGAAAGAGAGAGAGACAGAGAGAGAGAGAGAGAGAAATAAGGTATATAAGCGCGCATTCCGACTGCGGTTGCTATATGGTGATCTTTTGATGTCTACTATGCTAATTTTATCGTGCTAACGATTGCCCGAGTCAAAGAAAGAGTTCATTCAAATGGTATATATATATATATAGTCGGAGCAGGGGGCACACATATTGCGCGCGTTTACTTTTGTGAAACGGGTTTGTGCAGTTAGAGACTGCTGTTGCTGTTGCTGCTGCTTATGCTGAATGCGTAACGTATACTTAAGTGGATGATTCTCAAGTCTCTCTCTCTCTCTCTCTCTTGGTTTTTTTTATTTACAACAGTTTTTGCCGAGAGTTGCGCTCGGTAATTTCTCTATAATCGCTTGAAATTTGAAAAATTGTATAGGATACCGGTATTTTCCAGTTTTAGCTATACATATATACATATATATATTTTTAAAGACATATATAAATAGTGTTCAACATTAAATCTTATTATGTATTCATAAACAAAATCTGTATGCATTCTTTTGTAAATGCGACTGACCGAGTAAGTCGTAAATTTAAGTCCGTACAAATTATACCACTGAAATGAGACGTCTTTTTCCTCATGCGCGTGCGAGAGAGCGCTTGAATCGCTGATGCATCGAAAGATAATTCTGGGGACCGAGGCGACAAAATCTCATGTACACATGATTCTTCCTCTCACTATATATACGCTCGCGCAGGTTTTCCTTTTAAATCCCAAGTGAAAAATGTCGACGAGATCTCGTGTGTGCTTGTATCACGCCCTTCTTTCTCCCTTTCTCTCTCTCTCTTTCTTGTTGTACGTCGGTGCTTTTCTCTAGTATATATATACCTTTTCATTTCGATATACAAGCGGAAATGAGGTAATCAAAATAAACCGCGTCTTTTTATACGAGATAAAGTTTGAGAAATAATATTTGGACATGGAGAAGCAATATGTTATCTTAAATACGTGGATATAAGATATATTAATTAAAGTAATTTTCCACAGTAATGTAGCACATAACCATGACATTTGATATTATGATAATAGTTTCTAATACCCAAACAAATGCTTATTCATCAGAATATTTCTACATACGACATGACTTTTGATTTTTATCAAATCCTACTCTTCATTTAAGAGTTTGTGTTAAAATCATACGACAGTGTCAGTGTGATTGTAAAGTTTCATATATTTAAAAGTTAGACAAAAATTACTATCAAACCACCAACTTTTATTCCATATTTATTATTAATCATTAAAATATGTCACGAAATAACCACCCTAATTCTCTCCCAAACAAAAAATCACACCTCTAATTTTTCCACACATATATATATATATATCTTCCAGTCGATCTTCAGGTTTTTGCACTCTCCTTTTCTCTCTCGACACATACACACACACATACGTACGCGCATATACGCATTCCGTGCGTTTCGGGCCCTTCGGAATCGAGAGAGAGAGAAAGAGAGAGAGACACGCCTGCGCTGCGCGCGTATACGATATTGTAAACAAAATGGTACCAGTATTTCATTGGTAACCCAACACCCGACGCCTTAAAACCCACACGCATCGCGTTGTCGCGCGCGTCTCTTTCCTCGTATACATATATATATATATATATATATACCTTTTTGCATCGCACATTGCCGGTCGCCGCGCGGTACTTGTGTGTGACCCTCTTCCACGTGTACACGTGGCAGACACCTCGAGGCGCACGTGCGTGTGCTAATCTCGCCAACCCTTTGCGGTACATCGCGCTCTGCGTCGTCCAACGCATGCCGGATTATTTATGCCCTCTAACGATTCAATTAATTTGCGAGCGGTCACGCAAAAAGAAGGTGGGTAGGTGGAGATATATATATATATCGAGCTTTTTTCGATCTCGCGAGGATGAAAGAGAGAGAGAGTTTGTTTTGGCGTGAGTTTTAAAATAAACCATTTGGTAAATAACGTAGAGGATATTGTTTGGTTTTCATATGTTGATTAATTTTGTTACGAATAGAAGCTCCCAGAGGGAAAACTCGTAGGACCACGTGAACCAGAAAACATACGCTCAGTATGAACTGCAGCTCAGCAATATGCTGTGAACGTTGGCAAGCCCATCGAGCAACAATCAACAGAACATTCGCAGTAGGGAATGCCAGCGTCCCTGTTCCTGTTGATGGCCACGATCGTCGAGTCTGAGCAGAAACAGATAGGTAGATATTATTCGTCAAGGTCCCCGACGTTAATGGCTTACCCTAGCAAGACACCAGTATTGACAACCTAGTGTGATATAAAACCCATCAGGTACCAAGGTGCTTGCGACGCTGGGCCACCAGTTGATACGTGATATCGTGCCACTGGAGGAATTCCGGGGTTACCATCAGATTTTTATTATGGTATGACAGAGGGCGGATCATTCTTTGGATTTGTGCATGGATCGGTATCGCACGTATTTATTCGCAACAATTTTGAGTTTTGAATTATATTATTCACATATTTATGAAAAACCAATGTGGGATTTTAAGTCTTTAAATATTATTTTACCTTACGTTTTATTATAGTTATTGTAATTTTTTTATGATGTTTACGCTGAGATACATAAGTAAATGTATATACTTTATGTATCACTTGTAATTTTTACAAAAGCATACAAATTATATATATACATTCGTAAAACGTTTCTTTGTTACGGAAATTCAAAACACATTACTTATTGATTTATAACATTACTTAATTACGAAATTTTACAAATGCAGTTACATAACATTATCTTTGACCGTACGCATTAGCATTCCCATTCAAAACTCACGTTTTACTTGCAATTGTGAATTCTTGCCACTTTTTTTTCCTCCAACTTATCTTATCTGGCCAAACGCCTTTCAGGTAGTCATTTATTCTTTGTCGGAACTTTTTTAAAGCTTAATTTACATTGTAGCTTTTGACTCGGAATAGAACCTCAGTCTGAAACGTATTTTAAATTCAATTGTTGTAAATGACCATGATATAACACATTTAAGTTTCTCAACAACAATTATGTATTCTCCAAAGTTTACCATATAAATAAAAAAAAAGAATATCTTCCAAATACTATCAACGTCTTCATTAAATGGAAACATTACAAATTAAAATCATTACCAAAGCTCCGCGTATACTTGAACACTTGAATTCCATACCCTCAACCATGTCGTTGAAATTAAATAAAATGAAAATGTCACGCGAACCTATATAACAACGCGTGCGCGCACTTACACAATTTCAGCTCTCCTAAAACTTAAAAAACCGATGGCTATCTAGTCTAACAGCATCTTTTAACGTAATAAGAATTTAAATTCCTGTTTAGAAGCTATACCGCGCACGCGCACATGACCGGGCCTCGGCATGAGTTAGTTAGCCCAATCACCTTTTTTTTCGAGATTCAGCTACGCATCGAGGCAATAAAAAAAACGCTTTGCGTCACGTGTCTACATATATATACAAGGTGACCATCTTAGAACGCACCACATTGATAACGTTACAACAAAATAATTAATCAATGAATAAAT